>CM038607.1:3890428-3911454 GCA_021533255.1 Ceriops tagal
AAAAAAAAAAAGGTGTAAAAGGTCTTTACATAATTGTGGCTGTAGGGTCCCTCATGTATGTTTAATAGATACTTGGATTACAAGGCCTCTCGTATTAGTATGAACAGGCTGCACCCGAAAGGAAAACCACAAAAAAAAACAAAAAGACCCAGTCTCATAAAATTGTGTGCACGTGAGTAAACAGGGACTTCAGCAAGTTTGGCCCAAATTTGCTTGGTATAGCCTTGCTCAGCGCCGCTTTAAAAGGTCAATGAATAAATCAGGTGGATGCTCGCAAAATAGAATTTTTCGGCAATGAATTATACACGTTAGGGAACCGGCCACTTATGGGACACAAATGTTGACAAAGAAATGTTGGAATGAAGGGGTCGACCACACCAGCAATAATGCATCTTATCTCGTCAAAATGCTAGAATGAATGAAGTTGAAAGATGTTAATACAATTTGAAACACAATTTCAGACTGAGATGCCTGTAGATGATTGAAAACTACGGCTATCTCTTTTTGCTTTTTCCTAAATAGGCTACAATTTTTGTCGTTGCGGTGAAAAACAGAGGGAATAATTGACTAGCAATTTTAGAAGAAAAATTCTATTCAGTCACTTTCAGAATGAAAATATTGTATGTTGCACCCGTACATTTTTACCCATGCTTTTCGCCTCTGTGAAGAGAAGAAGAGGGGATTACGAGACGGAGTCTAAGTTGCACATTTATTACAATTGATTAGAGCTTATCGCACTCTTAGAACATTGGCTCTGCTAATTAATTTATACAAATTTTATCAAAAAGTCGCTGGTTAGGTTTTATTCTGTTTTTGGCTGACATTATACACTACCCCAGTTCAAAACCTACTTTTTTAGTTTTTTTATTTTTATTAATTAATTCCTACTAAGACTCAGACTCGAAACCCTTAGTTTTAGAGACAACTCGAGTGCCAAAAAACCTACTTTTATTTTTGTAGCTTCTTATCTTAGTTTAATAACAATAGAATATTGGGGAAAGCTTCCCTTCACTTCCCCACATTAAATATATATATGTGTTCAAAGAATTAAATAAAAATATTAAATTAATTTATTTTCCTAAATTTTGAGATTTGTAGCTATTTACCCCTTATTGATTGTTAATCTCAACTCCTAATCTTTCCGATTACTCTCCTTAATTTTAGAGGGTAAATAATTATGTGAAATTAATAAAAGAAAGATAGGAACTTAAACAATAGAATGTGAGAGAAAGTTGTAATGAAATTCGTCAAGTATTATAATAAACAATAACTATTGATATTCAGATATAAAAAATATATCTTAAATCTCCCGTAACTGTATCCCTTATTTGGGAAGAATTGAGAATCTCTTACTAAGGTGTTTGTCAATATGCATTTCTATTTTTGACAATATTTTTCCTATATATGCTATGGACGACGTTACTTCAATGAAAGGAGATACAATTTTCTTTGATACATAATCCAAAAGAGCATTTTCTATACTATGGATGAGGTAGCTTATGAATTTGTGAAGAAGATATCATGATCAGCGCATTCAGACAAAAAAAAAAGTGTTTTAAGCCTCCATTGTTGAAAGTTGAAACGATGGCATATGACCCTCGTGTATTATTATTCTAAATGTGAAATTATGAGGTTGGCAACCTTCATTTTGATACATGTATTTCACTTGCTCATGCTATTCAACTACCTTAAATTTTTTTCTTAAAAAGAAAAAAGATACACAATTAGCACATTGACTGACCTATATTTCACAAATATATTATTTAATGCATACCATCTCTCAAATACTCATAGTTAATTGATTATCCCAACGAATAATTCTAATCATTCTCACCACATGGATAAAACAAAGAAGAAATTGATCGATCATGAATTTAGAGGTTAAACTAATATTATCTCCCTGACCTTAAAAATAAATTTAGATAATTAAACTACCTAATTATTTCATAATGAGCTATTTCTTTCGAAAACTAACGAAATATAAAATTACTCAACAAACATTAACAACTAACGTAACTTGTGGGCAACATCTTAAATTATTGGAGAAACTGAGAAAAAACTTCCTCTTAACTTTCCCCTATTTGTATTCATATCCTTAAGTTATTTTTAAAAAAATTTCCATGTTTTACTTTATTATTTGTCTTGTTTGAAATAGCTTATACTCTAATGGTAAAAATATTTTAAAAGTCAATAGAGGTTCGGGAGAATTGAGAAACTCCTCAAAGATACTGTAATTGTTCTTGCAAAATTTATATATATATATATATAGATATACATCGATTCATTTTGTCATTATGAATGGAAGAAACTCTTTGGTTGGATTCGAAAGGTAATGAATTCCCTAACCGTGAAGACACAACAGAAAAGAATAATTGTTCGTGAGCAATAGAAAAATCGACGAGCTTGGAAATTCTTTTCTTTGGTCAACATATAACTAGGACTCTTAAGCCGTAGGATTTTAGGATTTGGAAATTTGGCATGGAAACTCCACCTTCCCAGTTTAAAATTTAGGAATGTTTATTAAGCAAAAAGGGGCCGTGATCATGGCGGTACAAAATCTAAGAGATGGTGGCAATATAAGTGCTGCTGACAAAAGAAATACGTAATCCCAATGTGTGCATCAGGAATAATAATTCATACTTGGTTTTCTTCAACACGTCGAGTATTTCAAACATAAAAGCGGGAGAAGAGGACCTTCAAGACATATCCCAATTATCAAGAATTTAATTTTTTATTTTTAAGATCTCGTATTTTAATTATAAAAATTTCACGTGAGATTTATGAAAATCTCAAAAAAAAAAAAACTTATTTTTTTTGTGTTGTGTAGCTTAGAATCAAATGGACATTAGATTATTCCGTTTACAGCAAATGCTGAAATCTAACCCACAGACGGCCATTATAAGGAGTGGGGGATTTAACTTGGGACAAACGCAGATTTACAATATAAAATAATGGTCCTCAGTTGCAAATTTATAATTCTCATCTAATCATGCTTGCAAAGACTGAAAATATGCTATCAATGATTATAATGCAGCATATGAATTTGCTTTTGCCTTGTATCAATCTACCGCCTCCATATCACATTTTTGTAGCCGAAATACGTCATCGAGGATTCTAACTGAGGTAAGCAATGTTTAATTATCAATTAAATTCCTTGGTCTTGCAGGTCCAGAATATAGTTTTTTTTTTTTTTTTTTCAGTTTGAGAGCGAATTTCTCTTCTTTTAGGTATTGTGTTGACTAAATGGTAACTCCTCATTTTTCTTCCCTCATTTGAGGTCATCTTCACCATTTGTCAATTTACTTTTATTACAAATGTACAAGATTGGTGGGTTCACATTCCGTGATACGACAATCCCCTTAATGTAACTTTAATTCCTTTCAACTAATATATACTTATTTATAGAAAAGCAATAAATGAATTGCAGAAAAGAATATTGGAATTAATACAAATATTTCAGGTTATTCTAGATTTCTCTCCATTTTAGATAGGGAGTGTCCAGTTTTTATGTCATTTTCTCTAACCCCACCACTAATCTCTCTCTCTCTGAAACTAAACAAAGACCAAGGATGAAAAGAAATGGGGAAAGAAGGCTTTGTAAAAGACAAAAAATAAACTATTTTTCAAAAGGCAACCATTAAGTGCTAGCCTTTCCCAGACAATAAGGTCTGGTTATAAACCATCTCAGGAGAGGAATAGAGGAATTCTTTCACCAAAGATGGGTTTATGGAACTACCATGTACAAGACAAGAATCTATGCTTTCAGGATCCCCCTTTCATTGAATGGCTCAAGCCTTCTCCCTCAGCTTCTTCTTCGTTAAGTTCCTCGTCATCTTCTTCTTCTTCTTCATATGTTTCGTGTTCTGTGACTCAGCAAGCACAGTCCATAAACGCCACAAGCGTGCAAAGGCTTCCCGTGTTGTGCCCACAACAGCAGCTACAAGTAGAGCAACAAGATTTAGTGAAAGAAACTATTCAATGCTTGCCACTTCTAAGCAGGCTTTCAGAAAAGAAAGTACTGAAAGAGGAAGACTTTGAAGGGAAGGAAAGTCTCAGAGCTAAGGAAGATGAAAATACAGAGAAGATTACAGTGTCCTTGCACATTGGATTGCCTAAAAGTAGCGGAGATTCTGAAGTTGGGACTAAATTTTTCGATCTAAAAGAAGAGCAACCCATGGAGAGAACCTTTTGCGCATCTTCTTTCAACGCTGAGAGTAGGTTTTGGATCCCAACTCCTGCTCAGATACTTACAGGTCCTATGCAGTTTGCTTGCTCCATATGCAGCAAGACCTTCAATAGGTACAATAACATGCAGGTTAGTCAATTCCCATTTGATCTCTATTAAGATTTCCATTTTCTTTTTACTTTTACAACCCTTCATAGTTCTTGTTTTATCCTTTCCTTTAACATGGAGACTGCCCAAGTAGGCACTTTTCCAGTGGCAAACAAAGGACGGTTGGTATGGATGCAATTTCTCCTCTGACAAATACATGCATGCCCAGAATTGAGAGAATTTGTTCCATTAATATGAACAAAAAGTAAAGAGAGAATTTGGGGGAGGATGTTCAAAATTGTATTGTCTCTTTCTGGCCACAGAGAACTAACACGCAAAAAGTTGTCTTTGGGAAAAAGAAAAGTTGATAGCTTTTTTTTTCAATGATTATCAAAAAGGAATTTTGGAAAAGAAGGGCATCAAAAAAATTAAAAAAAAAAAGAAAACACACAAGGAAAGCAAAACTGGAGGACAGACACTGCAGTTTTGTAGTTTGTGGACAAAACTATCTTTGAGATGTATATCCCTGACACTGGTATAATACTTTTGTACTGGGGAATCCCTGTATCTCACCAAGCTCTTTTGGATTTTAGACTTTCTTGATTTTATGCATTAAAAATTACAAATAAGCATCTCTATTCCATATACATGTACGTATGCTATACATGTCTGCACAACTATACAAAGCATTTCTGTTATTGTCAAGCACAAGGTTGGTTTGCTAAATTGGCTAGAATATTTTGTGAGTAATATAGTTACAAACTCTGAGAATACTACCTTCCCCTACACCACCCCCCACCTTCTTTTTCTTTAAGATTCCTGTCTCCATAAATCTACTTTCTTTGTGTGAAGTTCTCTCTGTATGCACTGAATATCGCAAGTCTGCTTTCAAAACTTTATCATTTTCACGAAGTTTCTCTTGTGGTCATACCAGTGTTCAAGTCCCCGTACACCCATTAATTGCCAGATTATGCTATAGTAATTAATTTGGGAGAGAAGTAATTTCAGCACAAGTGGATTGAGTTATTAAAAGAACTTTTTGTGCCTGTGAATCCTTAATGAATGCCCTGATATCAATTCAGGTTTGATAACCTTTTCCTTAGATATCATTACGGTTAACTCTTTACTGTTTAATTAAGAAAAGGGTTCGTTCATATTGCCTGTTCTTTGGGTGACAGAAAGAGAAAAAGTTGGAGCAAGTAGATATTCCATATCTTGCATCCAAAAAATGATTGTGACAAAAGGTTGAAAAAGATTGAAGGGGGCAATATAAACTATAGGCAAGCGCCTGCCCGCACCTCTCCCAACCCATTGAGATGTGGGGATTTTTTTAGTGGTTCTCGGATTACGGAATTTGTGGGGACGTTAATTACTATGCTCTTTGTTTGTCTAATTATGATTCTATTTTCACATAATTAATGATTAAGGACGAGTTGTAGTACAATAATAAAAAATTTATTCTATTGTAATTTAGAAATGATACGTTTGAGCAGTGGCAACGACTTTCATAAAAGCACAAGGATTAAGTTAGGTACATTTATTCCTTCCTATATTGGCAAAATTTCTTGTATTGGGAAGTCCTTTTTCTTTACAGACAATGATTCTTAACTTTTTCATTACAAGATGTAGGGAAAATTCTCGCTTGGAGATAGAGGACCATGTGTGCTAGCAAGCACTTTAATATACCAGATTGAATTGACATATAAAACTAACCTAATTACCTCCTATTTTGGAAAGATCTGTTTTACATTTCTACGCTAAACTTAGCCTTAGAAAACTTGTACGTGCGGGTTTTACATTGGCTGTATGTGAGATCAAATTATAGGAAATGACTATGAGTTTGATGTAAATGTACAGTAAGTAATGAATCTTTTTTGCATAGATGCATATGTGGGGCCATGGATCCGTATTCAGGAAGGGACCAGAGTCACTCAAAGGTATACAACCAGCGGCAATGCTGAGGCTGCCTTGTTACTGCTGTGCACAAGGTTGCAAGAACAACATCAACCATCCTCGAGCCAAGCCACTGAAGGATTTTAGGACCCTGCAAACCCATTACAAAAGAAAACATGGTGCCAAGCCATTCGCCTGCCGAAAATGTGGCAAAACATCTGCAGTTAAAGGGGATTGGCGAACGCACGAAAAGAATTGCGGTAAGCTTTGGTATTGCATTTGTGGTTCTGATTTCAAGCACAAAAGGTCACTTAAGGATCACATTAGGTCCTTTGGCAAAGGCCATTCTCCAAACCCTTCTCTTGAAGGTTTTGAAGATGAGAAGGAATGCATCACTGGCTCGGAAGATGAGTTTGCATGCTAGCCTAATCCGCGAACAATGTGAAATTAATTTGTCCGAACTTTTTGCTTGTTTGGGAGTCTTGAATACGGATTTGAATGTGTTAAGCTCGCTATAAGCTACGTCTAGTTATCCAAGCTTGTGCTCAGTAACAAAAAATTCTCAATAACACTTGTAAGGGAGCATAGGGAGCGGTTTGCTACGGAGCACTGGCAGAAGATGAGCATCAAATAGCATAAGACAGTTTGTGTTGCAGTAAATTAAGGATCAGACAAGGCGATTACCTCGACTGATGAACCAGTGAATTTTCTTCTCCTAGTGACACAAAGTAGGTTGTTTACATATCTCAATATTTCAAAGCCTATCTCATGATCACTTTAATGGAGAAAATTTGTCCGCTTCATTGCTAACTGGTAGTCTTAAATCTTTTTACCCCGGATTTTATTGTTGTTGTGTTATTGATTGCTGGTTATAAACTGTATGAATGCACTGATGTTCATGTCGTTTTTTTTCTATCAAGTACATCAGTTCCCTATCGTCCATTGCATGGTAGGTATATTACACAATCCTTATTGAAAGGTGCTCCAAGCAAATTCCATAGCCCAGGCAGATATTATAGAGTACAATTTGATTGGGACAGATATTATCAGATATTATAGAAATTTTTATAGACAAAAGAAGATTCATGTAGCCCAAATCTAGAATTAAGACTTTTGTGTTGTTGGCTTGTTTGTTGGTAGTTTTTTGGGGTTGGCATGACACAGTTTTATAACTTGAGTCCATGGTAAGGTTAGTCGCCAGACTAGGTGCATTTGGTAATATTTCCACTTACAATAGTAACTAAAATGATGTAGCAGTATCGCTAATTAACATAGCGTAGCATCTACCTGAAAGAAAATTGTTCTTTATTTCTTGCGCGATGCATAAGAGTACTATGCTATAATTTCACCTTCAAATCATGAGTTGCTCCGACACTATACCTTGAAGTTGATCTGCACGAATCTTAAATGAGTAGGTAAACTTAAATATCTATCTTGAAAATCATGGATTCAGGTGACTGGATTTATACGACAAGAGAATGCTATACCCCTGTTGAGTAGTCTGCAACCCTACACACTTTCCAATAAAGAAAAAAACAAAAAACGATTCTCCCTCTCGCGAATCCTTTGAGATAACAGTTAGGCTCGACTGTATTAACACGGTACAAAGAAGAATGAAGTGTTACTATTATGATTTTTCATATATATTTGCCGTTAATCGTGATTATATAATGAACAATTATAAGTATACAATTAATAGTCACAATATATGACAATTGTTGTAAATTTTGACTCGTCGATCGCCACCAAAAGACCCTATTCCATGCAATATCTAACGGTTTAAAACTATGTTTAGTTTCGGTTGAGTGCTATTAAACTACATATTTTAGATAGAAGTTGAAACGTGGCTTTTACCCCAGCAGCCAAGTCTCGGAATGAAGAGAAACCAAAGAAAAGGTGGCGAGGTAGTGCAACGTCTGTGTCACTGAGACGCGCACGTAGATATCACTGTAGATAGTATTGGTGCCTCTGATTTCAAAGGCAAAGACGAGCAAGAAATAAAGGGTCCAATTTGGAGGGCGCCTCCGTATCAAATCAACCAACAACCGACCACCGTAACATTCAACCAGAGAATGATGAGGCATTAATTAAGCTATAAAGGTCAATCCTGTGCGACTTCTTGCTGTACACTTAAACATGACAGTTCTTGATGACGAAATTAAAAAAGAAAAAACTGCAGATAAATTGTAAATTATATATCATATAAATTGAATTTATTATATCATTTGAAAATCAATGAATTAAGGGAAGCATTGATAGCTAGTGGGATCTTGATTCAATCAGCACCATAAAATTGCTTAAAAAAAAGGAATAAAGTATAAATTAAATTCTTACCAGTTTATGAGAAAAAGAAAAGTTAATGATTTAGCGATCTTAGAATTTATTATTATTATTATTATTTGAACTGGTTAACATATAGCGTTTACAAGTCAGAGGGAAACAAAATTGTTTCTTTGTGTGTGAAATGAAATAAAAATGAGCCCAAAAGCACCGTTTTTCGTAAGACGATCGTCCCGGTCCAGACACACAAAAAGACAGAAGCCACCAACTCCAAAGGGACGCGCGACGCACCAACTAGAAGTCTTAATCAGGTCGTCTGCGGTGAAATTGAGGTGCTTGACTAAACCCTGTTGTTGCAGTGGTACACCTCTACTTTGAGTTTGCAAGCACTTGAGTGTCTTTTTTTTTTTTTTTTTTTTTGAAGTTTTTTTTTTGAAGTAACTGCTGGGGGGATTTTGAAAGAGAAACCAAGAGAAAGATGAAGGTTAGTTCCACGTTTCTGTAAATACACACACATATTCTTAGAGCTTGAATGCCTCTTTTTATTTTTCATTTTTTTTTTTTTTTGCATTGTGTCTTTCTTGGGTTTATTGGAAATTCTTGGGTGTCATGTTCTTTTTTCAGATTTTGTCTGAAGGTCTGCAGTTTCTACAGAGGACATGTATAACCCCTTCACTTCGTTCAATGGGAGAATCTATTGACTTGATTTTTACATATATGGGAAATGAAGACCAACAGAGAGGGAAAAGCCGTGACTTTTAGTTGTCGGACTTAAAAGGTCAGGGAAACAGGGGCCTAACATGCACCAACTGATGAAAGCTAGGTACTGACAAGGAAGCAGTTGGCGGAGAGCAGCGCACATGCTGAAGGGAACAACAGTAGACTATAAAAATAATACTATGAATAGAAGAATTATTTCATACCCTGAAATAATATTTTTTTTTTTTTAAAGAAAAATTTGCTTTTACAACAATGTAATCAAAGTTACAGTGAATTATTTTACAAAATAAAATAAAATGCCCTAAATTATAATTTAGTTACTATAATTAAGTTTTTTCAAAAGACATTTGTATTCATATAGATTTTAACTAAATTTTTAACTGATTTGTATGCAGTACAATTATAGACAGGAATTTTATCCTTTAGCGAAACGAATTCTCCGCTTACTTGGTAAAAATAATAATAATAAAAAAAAGCCTCTTAAATCTAATAGATATAACTTTTTAAGGTCTCTTTTCAATAGGAATATTTTTTTCAACTACCGAATAACTAAGAGAAATGACATTTTTAAAATTGAAATTGAAATTTGTGATATAGTTTTGAAATTGAGTACGAAATTTACCATTTAAAAAAAAAAAAAAAAAGTGGCACTGTAACATAACCTAAAGGCATTTTCAATATAATCCTATTTTCAACCTAATAAATTTTAAGGTAAAATTATCCATAATTGAAAAATTAAAAAAATTGACTTCCGTCTTTGTAACATTTGAGAGAGAGCTCTTTCAGGTCCAAATGAATTGTGATATGTCTTCTTAATTGTGTGAAATCATGACATTCCGAAATCCATAATATGAAGTTTAATGCCTCATCAATCATATATAAATATTATTAAAAATTTCATGTGATATCATAACATAGTTTTCCTTTAAAGAACAATAGTTTCTTTTCGTGATTTTGAAATGTTAAATGGATCAAAAAAGAATTTGGGTCAGGAATTTTAAAGAAAGATAGTCGCAAGTTAATCGCTCCTGGTTAAAAAATGGTGGTCATAAAGTGTAATTTTTTTGGTAGAAAGAGAAACTTGCATTAATCAACCAAAAAACATTACGTATGTCCTTTTCCAATAAAGAAACAAGTAGCGGGGGCACAACACCCTGCCACACCAGCTCATCTATGGAGCATTAAATATTAAAATATAATTTATTAATATCAATATTAATCAAAATACTAAATATTTAATATAGAATCATATTGTAACAGATATAAATAAACAAAGCAATTTAAATTAAAATAATGTATAATTCATATATAGCATGTTCATAAAATTAAAGTACTACAATTTTAATAAAGAGGCGTACCAATAAACTCCTCAACTTTTATCCTTATCATTATCCTACGACAAGTTCAACAAAATTTTTGAGAACTTAGAAACATTTAATATATGATATTTAAAAAAAAAAAAAAGCTAAAATATAGAAATTATGAAATAAAAAGAAAATCCGAAAGTGTAAATGGTATATGCCTAAATGCAGAATAAAAAGCCAACGAATATAACAAGGCAATTATGTATTTAAAGGGGGATAAGAAAAGAAATTGCTGATGAAGAAAAGAAAGAGATTGACCTTCTTATCTTATCTGGGCGGCAGTTAGCCAACAAGCTGCTCGTCCTGATTGGTTATACTTCATCTGCCCAGCCTGCACACTTACCATGTGCTGTTATTGAGCATCTCACGCACTGTCATTGAAAATTTTGTATCCAAAGGAAGCATTCCTGACCCCAAAATAAAACAAAATGTAAGTAGTTAGTTCAGAAAAAAAAAAAAAAAAAAAAACATCGTAGCACAGTAAGGCACATATGTGAGAAAACTGCTGGTAAAGTACTTAAGCTTAAAATTAATAATCGATTAGTACCTTTTAAGCAAAACATTGATGACCCATAAACACCAAGGAGATTGTAAAGGACAATAGAATATGTTGAATAGGACACCTGGGAGAAAAAATTTATCGTCTTTTTAGAACACAGAAGTCATGGTGAAAGAAGCAAGCTTCCATGCTAAAAATTAGAAGTTCCTACCAATCAAAGCCTATGGTGACATACACATTATATTAAAGACTTACCTGTGGGCATTTAAATTTTCCCGAGCTAGAGAGTCGAGGCCTTTCCTTCACACACATTAAATGATGAACTCCTTTACAATTGCAAACAAAGAATAAGACCTCCTCCACTGTAAATAAAGCAACGGAAAACTACGCCGCTTTCAACTTAAAAATGTGAAAGATCCTGTTGGTCTCAAAAATGCTCAAGAGGGAGGGTAAATTCTATTAACAAAGGACACATGACTATAACGTGCATGAAAAAAATTAAAATAGCAACTATTTCAACAAATAAAAAATATATTGTAATATGTGAATAAATTAATGTAATTTAAATGACGCAAATATTGATTATTATAAAAATATAAATAAAATAAATTTAAATCAACAAATAATTTACGTAAAAGATAGATCATCCTATGATAAAAGGTTTGTTAAGTGTGTAATCTTATAAAAAGAAATTAAATTTAAAAAAATAGGACACGATAATTTATAGAGGTTTGAAACTCTTATTCCAATATTATCTCTCCAAGATTACCATCTTGGAAGTTTCAAATTTACTATCAAACTTCTCAATATGGAGAAAACTAAGAATAATAATATTATGATTTTCAATCACAACTATACTAAAGTTATGACCTTCTCATAATACACTCACACAATTATATTTTTCAAACTTTTAATCTCTTAATATTACAACTTTAAAATCTTACACTTTTTTCTTAAGGAATTTTCTCTCTTAACAAACACACTTTTGTTGTAATAATTCAATATAAGCTCCTAAATGTGTATTGCTTGTCCTGTCACTTCTATCGTAGATGAGTTTACATAAGTCCAAAAGGAGTCATTTGAATTTCAAAAAATATGTCCATTTGTCCATTAGGATGTTTTCCATATCTATAATTTGTTTGTTATCATTGATCATCTTTATTTCCATCCCAAAATAAATAACTTCTTTCATGAAAAGTAATTTTCAGTAAAGACTCACCTTTTTCTCACAATTTATTTAAAATTAATGATAAGGACCTTCTTGGATCTCACACTGAGAGGTGAAGGGGGTGAATCAATGTGAGATGTTTACTTTTACAAATCTGTTTAGATTAAACTTCTGTGACTTATTAAAGTCAAGCAAGTATAAGAACAAATAAAATTTTTACATGGTTCACCTACAATGTGTGAGTTACATCCACAGTGTGACAGGATCACTCCTATATCACACGATCCATTCTTATTATCAAGGAATACAGCTGATGTTGTGAAAGAATCTCTCCTTAACCACTGTGGAAGGATCACTCCTTAGCCACTTCCAATAATCTCCTAATCACCCTAAAGGTTTCCCACCTTTTTTCAAAGAAGTTCATGAAACGATTATAACTAAAACTCCCCTGAGAAAGATCTCTCCATGTACACAAGTTGCTATTGTAGAAAACTGATTTTCTCCTTCCTCACTACAGGTCTCTGTTCAAGCTTTCTGTCATTTTCTCCTTCTTCACTATCGATCTCTCCTTCTTCACTGCTAGTTTCACAGCTTTCTCTTTGCCTCTGCTGATCTCAACTCTCCGCCAGTTCTAAACTCTCAACTGCTCACACTTTTTGCCAATTCTGAACTCTCAACCTCTGCCAATCTCAGCTCTCTACCTTTGTCGGGTTTCTCTCCTGCCTCTGCCAGGTTTCTTTCCTGCCTCTACAGGGTTTCTCTCTTGCCTCTGTCGGGTCTCTCCTTTACAGGTTCTCTCCTCTATAGATTCTCTCTTCTGCAGGTTTTTGTCCTTTTTCTACCTTTTTTGCCACTGCTGCTATCTCTCTTTCTTTCTGCTATTGCCTCTTTCTTCCTTTTCTGCTGGGTTTCTCTCTTTTCTACTTTGTCGGGTTTCTCTCTTTTTTGCTCTATTGGGTTTCTCTTTTTTCTACTCTACTCTCTTTTTTCTGCTATATTGCTCTCTTTTTCTGTTTCTCTATTTTGTTTCTGCAGTTCACACACTCTCTTAGTAACTCCATGGGTGTTTATATGCCTTGAGTTTATGGTTGCCCTACTATCAACGATCATCATTGATTCCTTGAATTTAGAGTCAATAGTCAACATTGACTTCTTGAATTTAGGGTCAACAATCAGCATTAACTTATACCCAACAAATGACTAAGAACCACCAAATCCATACTTCTTTCTAAGCACGATTAGCTGCAACTTGTCATAACCAGCAAGTACACTAACACCAGCAATGGCACGAAGGATGTTTGCACCAGCACCCTTGAAGAGAGATTTAGCACCCTCATTCTTTAAGATCTAAGCAAATGCATCGAGAGAGCTGTTATACTTGATAGCTTCACTAGAGGTCATCATCATTCTTTTGCAGACAGTGTCAATGGGGTAGGATGCAAGACCAACATCGTTGGTAATAAGCCAACCAAGGGTAAAGCTAGTGAAGAAACTATCCTGGAACTTTCTAGTCAACACAAATGGCTTCAGAGAGTTATACATTCCAAAATATAAGTCACGATAAACAATAATTCCTATATAAGAGATGTTAAATCCACGGTAAAGCCCAATAATGCCATTAGATGCCAATGTCTTCCTGTAGACATCCACAAGGCCATTAAATTGCCTCTATCCTCCCTTCTTTGTAGCCTTGGCATCATTGGCCAGATAGGTCCTCACATAGTCCAAGGAACAAACAAATGTATAAGATGTTATTAATAACAATCCAATATTAGCCATCAAAGATAGGCTCAACAATTAATTCCATAAAAATGCTTCATTTTAATTAAAGATTAACGATACAAAATTAATTATAACAATTCATAAACCAATTATCAAGAAGAATTAAAATATTCATTTGTCATATAAAGAATGAAATTTTAAAAGTCATCAGTTGTATACAATTATCAAGAATATATTATAACTTAAATAATTCATTATCATAAATATATAAATTCAAATACTTGCAACACATATGACAAAGATTACAAAATAATTATATTGGCACATTAAAATATGTTATTAATAGCACATGATCTTACATTCTCCCCCTTTTTAATGATGACAACATATTTAATTTCATAAAGAATTTATTAAAACTCTGCCTCACACCTTACACCTAAAAAATAAAAAATAAAAGCATGATGAAAAAATTTTATTAAAGCTCCCCCTCATATATGCACCTAAAAAATAAAAGTGTGACAAAAAATATAAGTTAAAAATAAGCTAGCAAATAATGATCTACTTCTCCCTTTTTAGCATTATCAAAAGAGATAGTTTGTATTTAGTCATCTTTTGTTTCATAGTAGCCCAAGAAGAGTAGAAATCAATGAATTTGTGTAGAGTAGCACGCATCTCATCTAGAATTTCATGAAAAAGGCTTATGTCTTCATGTAAAATTTCAACAGCTATTCAAAAATTAGTGATATCTCAAAAAATTGAACTTACATTATGTGAAATTTCTTGGGGGTTTGATTATAAGGATGGTAAGCCACCAAAAGGTAAGGGGGATTGAAAGGCTCCCATTTGTGGGGATGTAACAATACCTTTAGCTAAAGAAGAAATATTGTTGGGTGATGATAGTGGAGTAGTATCATCGAAAATAAGAATAAAGGGAGTATTGGTAAATTGGTATTGGATTTTAGGAATTTTATAATTTCTGATAGTTGAAAGGCTAGATTCTAGTGACAAATTTGCTTATTTCATGGTAAACAATTGTTTAGGTTGTTGTAGGGAAAAGATGAAGATAAACACTTATGGAAAAGAAAAGACTTAAAGGTAATGTATATATAAGAAAACATTAGTAGGGACCATAAAGCATAATTTAAAATAAGGAAGAGTGGTGACAAATAAGGGTCATTAGGCCATTGATGTCGGTAAAAATTGTTGTAAGGTAGACTTAAGATGGGACAATTTGTAATTTTTCAAATTAATCATGGATACCCGTGAAGAAGAACCAAAGTGGGATAATTTGTAATTTTCCTAATTAATTAAAAGATGCTTGTGAAGAACTAAGAAGGAATACGATTTAGAGCAAAAGAAAAACAAGGTCATAAATATATATATATATATATATATAGTGGTCGGTAAAGCCAACAAAGTTAGAAATATATGTATATGTGGTGGATGGCAAGAATGTTGGCATTTTAGGGAAATAAAAATATAATTTGTCAAATTTGTAGGATTACTTAATGATGGAGGGAATGAAATTAGCAATTGTCCAAATAAAGATTCTCGTAAAGGCTAGAATGAATTTATGAAAAAAGTTAATTAAGATTTCCATGCAATAAGAAAAACTTCTAATTTGCCAATTTAGTAAGATTGTCGTCAAATATTATGAACACTGGAATAAAGTTGGTAATTTTTCAAATAAAGATTCTTATAAAGGTGCAAATAAATTATGGAAAAAAGTTGACAATGGTCCAAATAAATTAAAATTATTGTGGAATCAAGAATGGAATTATAGAAGAAAGTTAACATTTGACCAAATGAATTTAGAAAGCTATGAAATCACAAATTGAAAATTAACAATTGATCAAATGAATTTTGGAAGTAGAGAAATTAATAATGGATTTTTTTTTTTAGTTAGCAACACTTTTTCTTTACTGGTCCAAAAAGAAAAACAAAATTTAGCACAATTGCTACGGCTAAGTTAGTGTAATAAAAAATGAACATATTTTACACTAAAAAAATTAGAATTTTGTTATGTATATTCATGAATTAACTGTATAAATGAAGGTTTAGATCATGTCTACCATCCCTAAATGTTTTCTGATGTTTAAAAATCTATTTTCACTTAAGAGTTTTGTAAATATGTCTATAAGTTGATCATTGGTACCCACAAATTCAAGAATAAAGAATAACATCTCCTTTTAACATATGATCTCAAATAAAATTATGTCTAAGATCTATATGTTTGGTTCTAGAATAATTGATAGGATTTTTGATAAGGTTTAGTAAACTAGTGTTGTCACATAAAATAGGAATTCTAGAAAAATGCACTTTAAAATCCTTAAGAGTTTGCTTGATCCAAAGGAGTTGTGAACAATTACCTACAATAAGATATTCAACTTCAACCATTGAAAGTGCTATAGAATTTTGTTTCTAACTAGACCATGACACTAATGCACCTTCTACAAGTTGGCAAGTACTAGCAGTACCTTTTCTATTAAGTTGATTACTAGCCCAATTAAAGTTTGAGTAACCAACAAGGTTAAATGTCTTTCTTTTATGATACCAAAAACCAAAGTTGGCAGACCTTTTAATGTAATGAATTATCTTTTTTAATGAAACTAAATGTGACTCTTTAAGGGATGATTAAAAATGAGCACATAAGCACATAACAAACATAATGTCAATCTACTAGCAATAAGGTAAATAAGGCTTCCAATCATACCTCAATATAGTCATCTACTTTCTTACCAATTTCATACTTATCAAGTTTTGTAGATGTTAGCATTATTGTACTACAAGGCTTTAAATCCTCTATTCCAAACTTTTTCAATATTTTCCTCATATATTTGGTTTGGTTAATAAAAATTCCATTTATACTTTACTTGATTTGTAGTCCTAAGAAGAAACTAAGTTCTCCCATCATGCTCATTTCAAATTCCTTCTCCATTTGAGAAATGAATTCCATACATAAAGAATCATCAATAACACCAAAAATAATATCATCGACATAAATTTGCATAATTAATTATCTTTATCTTTTACCTTTATGAACAATGTAGAGCTAATCTTACCTTTTACAAAATCTTTTTGAATTAAAAAGATGCTTAGTCACTCATACCAAGCTCGAGGAGCTTGTTTTAATCCATATAAAAGTTTAAAAAGCTTAAACACATAATTAAGAAATTAGTGCTCTCAAAGCCTAGAAGATGTTCAACATATACTTCTTCGATAATAATACCATTAAGAAATGCACTTTTGATATCCATTTAATATAACATGAATTCATCAAAGATACATATGCTAACAAAATGCAAATAGCTTTTAATCGAGCCATAGGTGCAAAGATCTCATTGTAGTCTATTCATTTTTCTTAATTGTATCTCTTGTTGTTCTCACAGTCTTGTATAGGTTGTAATTGTTGTCAACTAGGTTTAAGTGTGCAAGAAAGTAAAGCCACATGAAAGGTCAAGAAGGTAAAAGCCACATGGAGGGGCAAGAACGTAAAAGCTACATGGAAGGGCAAGATTATAAATTCGCCCTATTAGGGTTTCATGGAGGAGTATATAAAGGCCAACACAATTGCATACATGGCAAAACACCAATCAGGTGGAAGAGAGAGAAAACACCAAACCCTAAATGAAAAAAAAAACACCACCTGCAAAAGAGAGAGAAAACCCAACCTTAGGAGAGAAAGTGGTGAACGGCCGAAGAGGGGCTGAACAGCAGGCCAAAGAAGAGCCACCACCGGTCGGAGGAGAAAACCAGCACGGCAAAACCAGCACGGTAGAACAGGGGAAGAGAGAGAAATCCGATAATAAGAGAGAGAAATCTGGCTGGACAACAAGAGAAAGAGAAATGGATGACACGACAAGAGAGAGAGAGAGAAATGGACGTCACGCCTAGATGGTGAGAGAGAAAGCACGACACGAAAAGAGAGGGAAATGGGTCGACACAGCTAAACGGTGAGAGAGAAAGCACAACACGACAAGAGAGAGAAACGGGTTGACAGCAAAATAGAGAAACGGGTCAACAGCAAAACAGAGTGGACGATCGATGGAAAAATAGACCATCGGCAGAAAAGGGAGAAGATCCGTGACGGCCAAAATCAGAGTGGAAGGCAAGAGAGAGAAATGGACGACAAAAGAGAAAACCGGAGGCAGCCAAGACCAAATCAGAGCTAGAACAGGTGAGACCAGACCAGATCTAAACGAGTGAGAGAGACAACACGGCCAAAGAATAGTGACCAGCAGAAAGGAGAGAAAAACCCAATACGGCCAAAATTGGGGTGAACGGCGTGAGACCAGAACGTGTGTCGGCATGAGACAAGGAGACGGGTGAGACCGTGAGATGGTAAAAGCAGGAGCTGTGTGAGACAATCTAGAGAAGGAATTCGACAAAGCATTCAAAGAACTCAACGTATTTCCAGATTTCTTCAAAAGAGGTTAGAGAGCGTTACGGTGAACTTCTAAATGGTAGTGGAGCAGCCTTTCAATTCAACAGAGGCAAGACAAGCTAGAAGAAGGGTAGACACAGTAAGTGACACTCTTTGTATTGTACTTGCTTAGTAATTGCAATAGTGAAAGGAGCAAAAGATTAAGACATCCATTGTAACTGGAATTCTCGAGTATAGTGGATAGTCTTGGTAAGAAAGAGTCCCTACCACCGTAGATGTACGTTGACGGAACCACGTAAATCTCGTGTATCCTTAATTTACTTTACGTTCTGTGTTTTGAATTGAGTTATGAATGCAACTAAAGTATCAGCCAACCCATAACCTAACGAAGACCTAAACAAGAACATCCAAATTGTCTATTAGGCAAGGTGTTTGAAAGGTGACTTTGGGGACTATTGTGATTAGTAGGTAATAATAGATCTACCTTAGTCGAGTTTGAGAAAGAGTTCACTTTTAAGAAGAGGTTGAAGTTGTTCACTTACCTGCGAATTGCGAATTGTGGTGATACTGATTCACCCCCTTTCTCAGTATCACAAACTAGTAGATCCTAAGGAGAAGTCGGGAACTTCAATTGGTATCGGAGCAAGGGTCACTAGTTTGAAGCTTAACAGCTTGGTGTACTAGTTTAAAGGAATCTAGAAGTTTGACTTATTCAGCATACTGAGAAATGGAAGTCAGTACCAGCACCAGCACTACTTACAACAAGAAGGTTCCAATCTTCAACGGAACCATCTACCATATGTGGAGAGCAAGAATGCAAGTGGTATTTGCAACCATGGGCATGAACGTGGTGAAATCCGTACAGGAGGGTTTTGTGGCTTCAGAAGAAGGTAAAGACCCAACCCCAGAGGAGTTAAGGCAGTTTGAGATAAATGGGAAGGCCTTAAATGTCATCATTTCAACATTGACAGATGTTGAGTATGCTAAAGTTATGGACTGCAAATCTACCAAGGAGATATAGGACAGATTGCAGAAAGTCTATGAAGGTGATGGCAGAATGAAGAAGGCTAAGCTTCAAGTGTTCAAAGAGAGATATGAATCTCTTAGAATGCAGAAGAATGAGACAGTTCAAGAGTTCTTCACCAAGGTTATTGACACTCTAAACGACCTGAGAAGTCATGGGAAGAACAAGAAGGACTCATCGATTGTGAAGAAAATTCTGAAAATTCTGCCTGAGAGGTTTGCCTCAAAAGTAACAGCCATAGAGGAGAGTAGAGATCTCAATTCTATGTCTCTGCATAATCTCCAGTGCAATCTCATTGCATATGAGATGAGGATAAAGTCAACAGAGAGCTCCTCAACAACGAAGGTATTAAAGGAGGTAGCTTTCAAAGCTATGAGACACTTGAAGATAAAAGAAGAGGAAGAATCATCCAGTGAGGATGATGATGATGATGATGAGGAAGAAAGGAAAGGTGAAGTATTAGATTACTTCACAAGGAAATTCAAAAAAGAGTCTAAAAAAGGAAACGGATAGTTGTCCTTGAGATGTTATCATTGTAGGTAGACTGGACACTTTGCTTCTCAGTGCAAAGTGAAACTTGATGATGAAGATGAGGATGGTGATGATAAGCAGAATTGAAAATGGAGAAAAACATCATTCAAATCAAAAAAGTCCAGCAAGAAGACTACCAACCCACAGAAGAAGAAGAGAGGCTCATTCAAGAGTTATGTGAGTCAGATAAAAAAAGCTAATGAGGAAAAAGATGAAAAATCATCAGATGAGCATGCCTTTATGGCATCAACTCACGGTGGTAGTTCAACCTCTGAAGAGGAAAAGGAGGTTGATGAAGAAGAGTTAGATCTTAAAGCTGAGCTGGAAACAGCTTCAAAGGAGATAATCAGAAGGGGCAGAACCATAAGAAGGTTGAAGGCCCATATAAAACAAGTTGAAGCAAAATTTGAGGAAGCTGAAAGTCAAAAGGATGAAATAAGGGCTGAACATATTGACTTAAAGAAACGATTTGAAGAACATATCAAAATATGTGAAGACCTTACAATAGAGCTTGGCTCAAAGACTTCAACAATTGAAGAAATGGAGATAAAGTTACTGAGACTTCAACAACAACTCAAAAAGAGTGAAGGAAACTTGCAGAAGGTTGAAGTGATAGAAGAAACAAGCTCTGCAAGAGAAAAGAAGAATGAAGAGAAAGTGCAGCAATCTGATGCTGCACTACCTAAAGACAATGAGACTTTACGACAGAAGTTGAAAGAGAAGGCTGTGACTCAGGAGAAGGTAACTAAAGAAGAGAAGATAGTTATCAAACCAAAGCCAGGGCCAAAAATGATGTATGTGGTTAAAGAGCAGTAGCCCATAGCTACTACGTCTCAGAAAAAAAAAAAAAAAAAAGTCAGCCAGCAAAGGGCTACGACTGAATAGAAGAAGGAGAAGAAGGTGACTGAAATGAAAGTCACACAAAAAAAGAAGCTAGCTACTTTGCCTACACAACAAGTGATGAACAGAAGAAGACAAGCTGTGATCAGACCCAAGAAGAGGCAGTTTCAAGGTCATTGCCTTTATTGTGGAGTTTGGGGTCATAAAGCGAGTAACTGCTGGTGGAAAAGGCTAGTATATGTCTCTAACTTGAGAAGATACGATGTTACATACAAGGGGAAACAATACAAAATTCAGAGGAGAACACCTGTTGTGAGTTCTTGCATAT
>CM038607.1:3911554-4052324 GCA_021533255.1 Ceriops tagal
GTTCATCACTTGTTGTGTAGGCAAAGTAGCTGGCTTCTTTGCCTACACAACAAGTGATGAACAGAAGAAGACAAGCTGTGATCAGACCCAAGAAGAGGCAGTTTCAAGGTCATTGCCTTTATTGTGGAGTTTGGGGTCATAAAGCGAGTAACTGCTGGTGGAAAAGGCTAGTATATGTCTCTAACTTGAGAAGATACGATGTTACATACAAGGGGAAACAATACAAAATTCAGAGGAGAACACCTGTTGTGAGTTCTTGCATATGCTGTAAAAAGCAAGGACACACTGACAAGGAGTGTTGGTGGAAGCCCAAACCAGTGGTTTCAAAGAACAAGTTTGCTATATTGGCAGACTTGGAACAGTGTGAAAGGTGCAGGCAGGATGGCCATAATACCAAGAGATGCATGACACTTCTCCTTAAGCAAGAGAAGGCACTCAATGGCACAGTGAAAACAAGCGGTGCAGTCAAAGCTAAGAAAAAGGAGAAAGCTATATTTCAATTAATTCAAAAGAAGGAATATAAAGCTAAAAGGGAGGTGGCTAATATAACTAAAATTGCACTCAAAGCTGACTACAAGGATAAGCAGTGGATTCTTAACAATGGATGCACTTCACATATGACGGGAGACAAGAGTAAATTGTCAAAGCTAAACAAGTCAAGAGAAGGCAGAGTTAAGTTTGGCAATGATGATTCACTCAACATTAGTGGTTAGGGGTCAGTAAACATTAAAAGAGGAAAGCTGAAAGATGTTCCGCACGTTGAAGGACTTAGATATAATCTAGCATCTATCAGCAAACTATGCAATGAAGACCATAAGGTAATATTCACAAAAACAGGTTGCCAGGTAAAGAGTAAAAAAGGCAATACTATTGCAGCCGAGAAGAGAACAGCTAGAAATTTGTATATGATTGATGAAGAAAGAGATCCTCTTGCAACTAAGACTGTGTAAGAAAGAAAGCCAAAGAAAACATGGACCTGTACTCATCAAGAAATCAGATCATAGGTGACCCACCAGCAGAAGTTACATAAGAAGAATAATTGTGGGAGCTACTGTTTTACTCTCACAAGTTGAACCTAAATCTATTGAAGAGGCTACACAAAATCTAACTACATCTCTATTCACAGAGCTGTGTGAAAAGCACAAAATGAGTCTGTCTGTGCGAATGCCTCCTTAAGTCTGAAAATCAGGTGAATCCTCCATCTCTACTTTGCAAGTTTTTCAAATTTGTAATTGGTTGGCAAAGGAGGAGAGAAGCAACAGTGCAGGGGGAGCTGTTAAGAAAGAGGGTGTGCATATTCAAAGGGAGTTGAAACTGCTACATAGTGGCTTTTGTTATAAGTGTTGCCAACAATTACAAAGGGGGAGATTGTTGTTCCCACAGCCTTGTATAGGTTGTAATTATTGTCAACTAGATTTAAGTGTGCAAGAAAGTAAAAACACATGGAAGGGCAATAAGGTAAAAGCCACACGGAAGGGCAAGAACGTAAAAGCTACGTGGAAGGGTAAGACAGTAAATTCACCTTATTAAGGTTTCATAGATGAGTATATAAAGGCCAACACAATTGCATACACGGCAAAACACTAATTGGGTGGAAGAGAGAGAAAACACCAAACCCTAAACGAAAAAAAAAACACCACCTGCAAAAGAGAGAGAAAAGCCAACCTTAGGAGAGAGAGAAAGTGGTGAACGGCCGAAGAGGGGTTGAACGGCAGGCCAAAGAAGAGCCACCACCGGTCAGAGGAGAAAACCAACACGATAGAACAGGGGAAGAGAGAGAAATCCGACTAGACAACAAGAGAGAGAGAAACGGACGACACAGCAAGAGAGAGAGAAATAGATGTCACGGCTAGACGGTGAGAGAGAAAGCACGACACGGCAAGAGAGAGAAATGGGTCGATGGCAAAACAGAGAAACGGGTCGACAGCAAAACAGAGTGGACAATCAACAGAAAAACAGACCACCGGCAGAAAAGGGAGAAGATCCATGACAGCCAAAATCAAAGTGGAAGGCAAGAGAGAGAAACGGACGACAAAAGAGAAAACCGGAGGCGGCCAAGACCAGATAGGAGCTGGAACAGGTGAGACTAGACCAGATCTGGAACGGGTGAGAGAGACAACACGACTAAAGAATAGTGACCGGCAGAAAGGAGAGAAAAACTCGATACGGCCAAAATCGGGGTGGACATCGTGAGACCAGAACGTGTGACGGCGTGAGACCAGAACATGTGTCGGCATGAGACCAGAACATATGTCGACGTGAAACAAGGAGACGGGTGAGACCGTGAGACTGTGAAAGTAGGAGCTGTGTGAGACAACCTAGAGAAGGAATTCGACGAAGCATTCAAAGAACTCAACGTATTTCCAGATTTCTTCAAGCGAGGTTAGAGAGCGTTACGATGAACTTCTAAGCGACAGTGGAGCAGCCTTTCAATTCAACAGAGGCAAGACAAAATAAAAGAAGGGTAGACATAATAAGTGACACTTTTTGTATTGTACTTACTTAGTAATTGCAATAGTGAAAAGAGCAGAGGATTAAGACATCCATTGTAACTGGAATTCTCAAATATAGTGGATAGTCTCGGTAAGGGAGAGTCCCTACCACCGTGGATGTACATCACGTTGACGGAACCACGTAAATCTCATATGTCCTTAATTTGCTTTATGTTCTGTGTTTTGAATTAAGTTGTGAACGCAGCTAAAGTATCAACCAACCCATAACCTAACGAAGACCTAAATAAGAACATCTGAATTGTCTATTAGGCAAAGTGTCTAAAAGGTGACTTTGGAGACTATTGTGATTAGTAGGTAGCAATAGATCTACCTTAGTTGAGTCTGAGAAAAAGTTCGCTTTTAAGAAGAGGTTGAAGTTGTTCGCTTACCTACGAATTGTGAATTGTGGTGATACTAATTCACCCCCCCTCTCAGTATCACAAACTAATAGATCCTAGGGAGAAGTCGGGAACTTCATCTCTTAACCACTAATCTAGCCTTGTTTTAACCTATTTTTCCATCCTTATCTAGTTTGTTGTGAAATACCCATTTTGTGCTTATGATAGGATGGTCTCTAGATTTAAGGACTAAGGTCCATACTTGGTTTCTCTCAAATTGTTTTAACTTGTCTTCCATATCATGTACCCAATGCTTATCACTTAATAATTCTTCTAAGCATTTGGATTCTATTTGAAAAATAAATGCAAAGTTGGTGGACAAATGCCTTGATGATGATCTAGTTTTAAGAGGATCTAAAACATTACCAATAATTTGATTTTAGAATGATTTACTTATATGTATCCATTCTTTTAACACTTTTTAAATCACATTTTGTAAGTCATTTGAATCTTCAAGGTTTGAATTGCTTAGCTTAGGTTGTTTTTTTTTTTTTTTCAATGCTATAGTCATTACTTTAAACCTTTTTATTTAATAAGTCGATTGAAATTTTCCCTGTATTTTCTGAAACATCTTCTTTTCTCAAGTTAAAGGGATTTGTTTCATTAAAATTAATGTGCATGGACTTTTCTACTATTAATGATCTCTTATTAAAAACTCTATATGCTTTGTTAGAGAAAAAGTATCCTAAGAAGATACCTTTATTGGCCTTTAAATCAAATTTTCCAAAATTGTCTTTAGTATTTAAGATAAAACACTTACATCTAAAAACCTTAAAATAATCAATTTGTGACTTTCTTTCATTTCATAATTTGTAAGGATCTTTTTAACTAAGGAATGAATTTAAATGTAGTTTGACACATAACATGTTGTATAGACAACTTTAGCGTAAAAATATTTTAGGCAAGTTAAATTCATTTAACATTGTTTTAGTCATCTCTTACAAGATTCTATTTTTTCATTCAACTATCCCATTTTATTGTATAAGATTCTATTTTTTCATTCAACTATCTCATTTTGTTGAGGTATTCTTAAAGTTGAAAAGTTATAAGAAATTCCCTAGGCATCAAAAAATTTTTCGAAGTCTTCATTCTCAAATTCTCCTCCATTATCACTTCTAATTAAAGTGATAGGGCATCCTTTCTCAATTTGCAATTGTTTACAAAGTCTTTCAAATGCTTTCAATGTATCATCCTTATATGTGAGAAATAAAACCTAGTGTAATCATCTATTATAACAGATGCATAATACTTGCCACCTAAAGTGAAGACTCTAGATGGACTTAAAAGATCCATATGCAATAATTGAAGGGGTTTGGAAGTAGATAATACCTTTTTGCTCTTGAAATGACCTTTTACCTATTTGCCCATTTGACAAGCATGACAAAGTATGTCTCTCTTAAATTATAGTTTAGGTAACCCTTTTATAAGATTGCGGTTATTCAGTTGGATAACAATTTCATGCTTGCATATCCTAAACATCTATGCCATATTTATAACTTTTCATTTACAAAAGTTAAGCACTTAATATTTTGGTTAGTAAGGGAATAAAGATCAATAACATAAATATTATCATATCTATTTGTAGTAAACAAAGTTTCATTTGATTTGGAATTAGAAACAACACATACATTAGACTCAAAAGAAACTTGGTAACCACTATCGTAAAGTTGACTAATGCTAAATAAATTAAATTAAAGACCATTAACTAAGGAGACATTATCAATAATGGAAGAACTTTCCTTATCAATCTTTTCAATGCCAATTATCTTATCTTTAACATTGTCATTAAATGTTACATTTCTCTATTAATGATTTTAAGAGAAAGAAAGTTTTCTACATTACCAGTCATATGTCTAAAACATCCACTATCTGAGTACCATTTGCTTTTCTTCATACAATTTTTCACATATACCTATATAAATTTTATCTAATTTTAAGTACCTAAATTTGTTTGGGTCCTTTTAGGTGAGCTATGGAAATTTTTGCATTACCATAAAAATTTCTAATAATATGAATGCTTCTTTTGATGTTACATGCATGAATCGTATGTCTAAAATCACCTTACTAATGACATCTAATATGATATTTCTCATGCAAAGAAAAATATGATGCTTTAGTAAAATTGTGTATATGAGATTAAAAGGCATGAGAAAAGGTGCTAGTCGTACCATTATGTACATAATGGTTATGCCAAAATGATTTTCTAGTTAAATTGTAAAGAGCTCTAAGTTGTTACAATATATGTCCATATATAAATGCATGATTTTTACTTCTAAATGATAAGGATGCATGTGAATTTGTGTAAGTAGCTATAACTTGAACTTTATGCAAATAATATAAGTGATTAAAGCTTAATCCAAATTTATCATTGATTAGTTTTTTAGAACAGAGTAACAAGTCAAGCTTTTCTTTTCCCTTGACAAACTTTAAAAGGGAATTTGGATGATTTAATTTTCCTTCTTGAGATGAAAATTTTCCTCAAACTTGCTTAAAGTAATGTCATGTGTTTTTTGCAAATACTCATTCTTTTGAATAGGTGATTCATTTTTACTTTTTAAGATCATATTTTCATGCTCTATTACTTTAAAGTAAACATTGAGATCATTAAATTTAACTGTTTATTTAAACATTTCCTTATTCATACATTCAAGCATGCTAATCATCTCAATATCATCTCATGAGTCATGGTCAAAATTTATCTCATCATCTTTTCCTATAAAGCACATGTAGTTTGTTTCATCATCAAAGGATTTGTCATCTGAATCACTAAGGTCATCCTAAGTGGCCTTGTATGCTTTTTTGGTTGGCTTTTTACCTCATTTTTTGCTAAGACAATTTGCTGCAATGTGTCCAAGTTTGTTACACTCATAAAAAATAATTTCCTTCTTTTGTTATGTATCATTTTTGATAAATCATCTAAACGACTTTCTACTAGGTTGCTTTTTCTTCTTTAAAAATTTAGCAAACTTTCATGCGAGCATTACGAACTCTTCTTGATCTTGTTCATTAAATGAATTGTCATCCTCTTTGTCTTCTTGATCATCTTCAGTTACTCTTTTAGTCAAGGTTAAGGCCTTAAATGTCACACCTTTCTTTTTCTTTATGACTTTCTTTTTTGATGTCATTTTGTGTATGAGTAATAAATCCACCAACTCATTTAACAATAACATGTTCAGGTCCTTTAATTCTGAAATTATAATCGCCTTCAGGTTCCATAATTTTAAGAGTGACCTAAGTAACATTTTCACAAGTTCTGCATTATCAAGGTTCTTTCCAAGTTTCTCAAAGAATTAATATGTGAGTAAATCATGAATACATTTTAGTAATATTTTCATTATTACTTATTTTAAATAATTTATACTCATATATAAGAATATTAGTCCTAGTGTCTTTGACTTGAGTGGTTTCCTCATAGGTTAACACAAGATTGTCCCATATGTCTTTATCTAACTAACAAAAAGAGATACAGTTATATTCTTCTAAGGTCATGGCACAATAAAGTAAGTATTTGGCTTTAGAGTTAAGATTTTGGCATTTGAAATCTTTTGAAGTGTACTCACTCTTAGGTTTATCAATAATGACTCCATTTTTAGTTTTAATGATTCTTCTAAGACCTTGTAACTGTAAAATAGTAAAGTTATAACCATGAAGGTAACTTGTCATTTTGTTTTTCCAATAATTGAAATATGTGTCATCAAAGATAGGAGATTTAAAGGGATTATCACCCTTAGGGTGACACATAAATTAAAAAGTAGTCATAGATCAACTTTAAGTGGTGAAGTTAATAATTTAGAAACTTGACTTTGATACTAATTATTGGTCCCAAAAATACCTAAGAAGAAAGTGAATTAGGTTGACAAAGGACATGAGACTATAATGCATGTCAAAAAATTGAAATGGCAACTATTTTAGCAAATAAAACAATATATTGTAATATGTGAATAAATTAATACAATTTGAATGATACAAATGTTAATTAACATAAGAATATAAATTCAATAAATTTAAATCAATAAATAATTTACATAAGAAAAAGATATATGTTATGATAAAAGGTTTATTAAGTGTATAAACTTGTAAAAAACAAATTTGAATTTAAGAAGAGCACGATAATTTATAAAGGTTTGAAACTCTTATTCATATGTCCTCTCCCTAAAATCACCATTTCAAGAACTTCAAATCCACTATCAAATTTCTTAACAAGAAGAAAACTAAGCACAACAATATGTAATTTTCAATCATAACTATACTAAGGTCTACAACCTTCTTTATGACCTTCTCACGACTATACTTTTTGATCTTTCAATATTATAACCTCAAAATTTCACACTTTTTTCTTAAAAATTTTTCTCACTCTTAACAAATACACTTTTGTTGTAATAACGCAATATAAGTTTCTTGATATGTATTGCTTGTCCTATCTCTTATGCTGTAGAAGAGTTTATATAAGTTTAAAAGGTGTCATTTAAATTTCAAAAAATATGTCTGTTGGTCCATTAAAAGCATTGTCTATTAGGATGTTTTCCATATCTATAATATGTTTATTGTCATTGGTCATCTTTATTTCCACCCCAAAATAAGTAACTTCTTTCATAAAAAATAATTTCTAGTAAATACTTACCTTTTTCTCATAATTTATTCAAAATTGATTATATAAAAATAAATCATTTTAATTAAAGATTAATGATACAAAATTAATTCTAACAATTCACAAACTAATTATTAAGGATAATTAAAGTATTCACTTACCATACAAAGAATAAAATTTTAAAAGCTATCAACTGTGTACAATTATTAAAAATATATTATGATTTAAATAATTTATTGTCATAAATATATAAATTCAAATACTTCCAACACATATGACAAAGATTACCAAAAAATTATGTTGGCACATCAAAATATGTAAATATAACAAATCTAAGAGACACCAAATTTGCCTATTTATTTCACCGCATTATTGGGACAACAAATCCTAGCAAAATAAGCAAATGAAATAGTTTATTCATCTGATAATGATTACCTACTACTAATTGAGAAGGTCTATTTTATACCATGTTCTTTAGGCAACTTTCTTAAATTACTAGGTCAATTGCTTAACATAAAACATCACAAGTAACTTCTTAGTACTTGGTTAAATTTGCTAAACAATAAACCTAATCAAGGAATATAACTAATTATGTCAAAACACCTTTACAAGAATCTTCATCTAATAATTCATACATTCAATTAAATGTTAACGTGGGTCCCACCTAAATGACTATTTTAGTCCATTTATATTAGCCAGTAATTTTTAAGGAAACTAACAACCTTTAGTAAATTAAAATCTCCTAGTTGTAAGCCTAAATATAAATCTACAAGAAGAAACAAGAATCAAACAGAAAAAAAGGAAAATAAAAATTAAAATAATCACCTTTTTTAGCACCAACAAGGAAAGAAAGAGGGCACACCGTCAAGATAACGAAAGAAAAAAATTATACATATGAGAAAATTTGTGTTAAAAAAAAAAAGAAAAGAGGAAAAAACTAAAAGAAAAATCACCATTAGTCCTTTAGCACCAACAACCAAAAATACATCAAACAAAAAAAAATAAATCAAAAAATCACCATTTTCTTGGCACCAACAAAGAAAGGAGAGCACACCCTCAAAACAAAGAAACAAAAAGATTATGTATGCAAGAGAGCAAATGCATGAAAACAAAGAAGAGAAAAAAAGCAATTGGCACTCAAAAGATGTCCAAATAAGGACAGACAAATAATACAAAGAAGTCAAATTTCACCCAAATTCGCACCATTTAAACCAAATAATACAAAGTTGCTTAAGCAAGATCTATCCAAGCATTAACTCAAAATCTTAAAAAACCCTAACAAATTCAACTAGTAACACTTTAACTCCTACAAATCAACTAATAATGATGATAATTATGAGAATCAAATGATAGAGAAGTAAAGCAAAACATGCCTAGCTTAACATAAGGAACTAAAACCTTAATCAAGGGTTAACAAAGAAGTAGAAACCAACGCA
This sequence comes from Ceriops tagal, assembly GCA_021533255.1. Classification (NCBI taxonomy): domain Eukaryota; kingdom Viridiplantae; phylum Streptophyta; class Magnoliopsida; order Malpighiales; family Rhizophoraceae; genus Ceriops; species Ceriops tagal. The sequence continues at coordinate 3,920,469 of CM038607.1, forward strand.
AGTAGCAAAAATAATTGGAACTTAAACTAAAGAGACACTGAAAAAGATGACAATTAAAGGAACCCAAACGAACCAATAACTAATTTCATTTATATTGGACCAGAAACACAAAAGGCATAGGTAACAATACCGATATAAAGAAGGAGAAACAAAAAATGGTAGTTATTTGATTTAGTAGAAATTAAAATAGTAAGGTCAGGAACCATTAATGTTCAAAAAGACATTGTTCCCTATAGTGTATCTTTTCAATTTAATATTTTTTTAATAATTATTTTAAGAGCAATAAATCATTACAAAAATAGATCAAATTGCACTTATATTGTAATATAGGTAATAATTTTAAACTACCAAAATACAATGTATTGCTTACATGCACAATAAATGCGACGCTTTTATAACCATTGCTTATATGTACAATGATTAATAAATAAAGCAACTAACCATGCTTAAAACATTTTATAGCAACAATCATTAATTATTGTGATATAAAATATTATTTAAAAGACATATATAACACAATTTTAAAAACCCTTGCATAAAATACTTATTATAACAAGATGTACAAATTAATAGTTTAAATTGTTGTAATACAACCTCGAGGCAATGGTTTAAAATTATTGCCATAAAATTGCTAGCATAAAATTGTGTTGGTGTAGTGTGAACAACTGGGTAAGAGAATAAGATAAAAGCATCTATTGTTTATAGAAGTCACACAAAAGTTCAAGTGCCAAATTGACAATGTGTTATATAGAAGAATTTTTCTGCTAAAAGATATATAAATTCCATACCTCCCTTATTAGCCAAGTTACCATCAAATCAAGAACAAAATGGTCCCTATTGAATGTAACGACAACGTCCTTAACCCATGCATCAAAGCATCAAAGCTGATAAGAGGTGATTTTTCAAACGAAGGCCCATAGATTGAGAAACTAAATGTCCAAAATAGAAGGGCAACCAACAACTGCATGATATGTAGTTTTGTCTTCTTTGCCACATTTATTACAAACTCGATCAATGTCTATATTTCGCCAAGCTAAAGAGATCCATATAGGGAGGAAAACTTTCAAGACATGCCATATAAAATGTTTACCCTTATTTAGCACTTGTGTTAGCAAAACCTTCTTGTACCAATTCAACACCCTTGAAGCTTCAAAGGAAGATGCAAAATCTATAAGAGCAAATTGATATAAGGCTATCAAATGATAAGTACTCTTAACTATGAAAGAGTCGTGTTCTAAATAGTAATAAGGAATCAATTATATAAGCATTATAAAATTCCACTTTAAATATCTAATATGGGATAATATGAAGGTGGACATCTAAAATTAGGAATAGGTAGAAGGACTAATACACAATTTCAAATAATAGATGGATGATAAGTAGAAATGGAATATTCCAAGGCATCTAAGATTATTCAATTTAGAGGTAAAGCTATTTAAGGTGTACATAAGGGTGTTAAATAACCAATTTCTCTCAAAAATAAAGGAACACAAACCAATTTGGCAGGTAGAAAGGGACAGTGCATTCAATTGAAGTCATTATGTGTTGTAATGGATTATTAAAGGGAGTTGTATTATATAATATCATCCTATATTTGGTAATAGTTGGCTCTACCAAAGGTGGAGATTTTTGTTTGGTAATTAATGAGGAAGTTACTAGTAAGAAAGCATCTCAAATTAATAAAAGGAGAGAAAATCCAAAACATGAGTTTTAAGATATGCAAGATGACGTAGAAATTAGTTAATAACCTCTTTCTTCATTGTACACCTATCTAGGTTGTGTGGTGCAAATGTTTAAACTAGTAAGGCATCTCATAGGTGGGGTGGTCTCGAGATCATAAAAGCAAGCATGAAATTCATGTTATGGTCTAGATCACAAATGTAAGTCAAGAAAGATTTGGTTAATAGGATTCAATATAATTACTTGATCCATTTGGTTAGCAACGAATAAGGGTTATTTTGTTAGTGAATCTTTCTTGGTGGAGAAAATATATGACTTGGTGCACACTAAGATGTGGTGGTGGGCAAAGGCTAAGTGGCTGATAAGTACATTTTCATGCAATGATTTCTTATTAAATCTTTATGAAGTTTAACCTGTGAGGAAAAATAGAATTTGCCTTAATGGTCTTATATGAGAGGTAACATTGAAGGGCTCATTCAAATTCAATACTAACACAGATATGACAAGTCCACCAAGGATGGTCGGTATTAGGTAAGTATTGCAAGGAGATACAAGGAATGTGAATTGTCTATTTTCTAAATTGATATTAGTGTTAAGTATTAATAAGGTGAAACTATTAGCAATTAAGGAGGCAATAATATTATGGGGTCAATGGTAGGATATAAGCAGTGCCTCTCTAATTATTCAAAATGACTCAAGTACAATGATTATATGGATTAATAACATGGGATGAAGACTCTAAAATCTTGTATTAGAGTTCAGAGACATCAAAGATAAAACCAAGGACCAAATTTTCTTTGTCTTTAGACCACAAGAGAGCAACTTTTTTGTGAATGCAATGATAAAGTAGGAATTAATAAGGAAAACTAACTTTTTTGCATGGATGTTAAAGTTTGCTCAACTATTGTTGATTGGTTTAATTGGCTTGGTTATGGGGCTTCCTTTTAGTTTGAAGCTCAAGAGATGCTGAGGGCAGTGTTCTTTAGCTTTGCATTCATAAGGCCATCCTTTTTGGCTTAGGGCCTATGTATATTCTTATATAGTTACTTGTAGTTAATTGTACTGTAGCCTTACACTTAAAAAAAAAAAGAATTGCATAAGAGGATAAAAGTAAAGAGTCTTACATAAGCACTTATAAAGTGGGAAATGCTTAACTCTGAGATGACATTATTATTCATTAGATAAGAAAAAAGCATAATATGGCTTTAATAAATTAATTACCATAGGTAAAAGCCTAAAATGGGCCTTTGCACAAATCATTCAAGTTGCCCATCCAAAAAAGTCACACTTTTATAATCACTTGATTACATGCTCATTTTGGAGTAGAAAATTTTATCACTACTCTCACCTTATTGTTAACGGAGAAGAAATCATATACAAGAAACTCCTAAAAAGAAAAAGAAAAAGCATTCTCTTAACAGAAATTTCAAATACAAAAAATCACGATGAAATCATAACAAAAAAAAAATCAAGAACTTATAAAAGAAATAATTATAAAACCAAAAAAAAAGAAAAAAAAAAAGAAAAACAAAGATAAGGAGCAAAAGCAAATCATACCTTGCTTAACTTAAGGAACTAAAACCTCAATTGAGGATTGCTAAAGAAGTGGAAGCCAACACCAAAAACAAACAAAATCAATATTGAACAGATATTAAAGAAGATGACAATCAAAGGAACCTGAACTAATAAACAAACAATTTCATTTATGTTGGACTAAAAATATAGAAAGCAAAGGCAAGGATGGTGATTTGAAAAAGGAGAAATAGAAAATGATAATTGTTCTTTAATCATGGCAAAAACTAAAGTAGTAAGGTTAGGAAACATTAATGTCCAAAATATATTACATCTTACATTTAAAAAAATTTTAGCTTAATATTTTTTTTATTAATAGTTTTTAAAAAAAAAATCATAAATTGTTACTAAAAGTATAGCAAACTACTACTTATATTGTAATATAGACATTAATTTTAAATTATCAAAATACAATATGTTGCTTATATGCATAATACTTATGATACTTTCATAACCATTACTTATATGCATAATAGTTAATAAATGAAGCAATCAACTATTGCTTAAAACCTTATATGACAACAATCATTATCTATTGCAATATAAAGTACCACTTAAAAGGCATATATAACATGATTTTAAAAACTGTCATATAAAAATCATTGCATAAAATGCTTATTATAACAAAATGTGCATTATTTTATGCAAAGGTTTAAATTGCTACAATACAACTTAAAGTCATCGGTTTCAAACCCTTAGCATAAAATCATTTTGGTGGTGTCCTCCATTAGAGTCTTACAACCATATGTTCCCGTTCTTTGCAAAATGAGATTGGAAGCCTAAAATGACCTATGACATAAGTTGAAATGGCCTAAACAACACCTTCTTCAACACATCTTTTCTAACTTTCAATAAAGATTTTTCTTTTTTGCTTGATAACCTTTTTCTAACTCTATCCAAAACCAAGTTGAAAAATTCCTCTTAGAATAACCAATCATCATAAAAGGACCAAGGTAAGATTTTGATCTAAAATTTACCATTAAACCCAAAATTTTCTTGTAAATTATTATTAGAAGATTCTTACTTATTTCGACTTAAGAATAACTTCATCCTCTTAACAATGATTTTTTGACTAGAGGCTTGTTCATAAGTAGACAAAAGTCATTTAATATCATTACAATCCTAGGTTCTTGCTATTATAAACAACAAACTATCATTAGTAAAAAATAAATGTATGATGGGTAGAGCATTTTTGCTCACTCAAACTCTTGAATTAGCCTATACCTATAAGCTTTAGTAACCAATGTTAAGGAGCCTTCCTTGCATAAAAGAAACAAGTATGAAGATAATTGGTCCCCTTGGCAAAGGCCTCTAAATAGAATAAAAGGTACTTCCTATTCCCATTGATTAGCAAGGAATATAAAATAAATAAAATGCACCTCATGATTAGATTAACCCAAGAAGAATCAAAACCCATATAAAACATTATTAGCTCAAGGAAGATTGTTGTTCCTACAGTCTTGTATGTGTTATAATTATTGTCAACTAGGTTTAAGTGTGTAAGAAAATAAAACTACATGGAAGGGCAAGAAGGTAAAAGCCACATGGAGCGGCAAGAACGTAAAAGCCACATGGAAGGGCAAGACAATAAATTCGCCGCAAGTAAGCCCTAAATTGGAAGACAATTGTGGTGGACAAAATATATACACCGATGGCAATAAAGAAATCACTATCGAGAGAGAGAGAAAGAGGAGACGACCGAAAAGTGAGCAAAACGGCAAATACACCACCGGGAGAGCAGAAAGACGACAATAGACAACCGGCAGAAACACAAGAACGGTCGAAAAAGAGGGGGACGGCAAAACGATACGGAAAAATATGTGAAGACCTTACAGTAGAGCTTGGCTCAAAGGCTTCAAAAAATGAAAAAATGGAGAAAGAGTTGCTGAGACTTCAGCAACAACTCAAAAGTAGCAAAGAGAACTTACAGAAGTTTGAAGTGGTAGAAGAAACAAGCTCTGCAAGAGAAAAGAAGAATGAGACTTTGCCACAGAAGTTGAAAGAGAAGGTTGTGACTTAAGAGAAGATAACTGAAGAAGAGAAGACAGTTATCAAACCAAAGCCAGGGCCAAAAATGACATATGTGGTTAAAGAGCAACAGCCCATAGCTGCTAAGTCTCAGAAAGTCAGCTAGCAGAGGGCTACAACTAAACAGAATAAGGAGAAGAAGGTGACTGAAATGAAAGTCACACAAGCAAAGAAGCCAGTTATTTTGCCTACACAGCAAGTGATGAACATAAGAAGACAAGCTGTAATCAGACCTAAGAAAAGGCAGTTTTAAGGTCATTGCCTTTATTGTGGAGTTTGGGGTCATAAGGCGAGTAACTGCTGATGGAGAAGGCCAGTATATGTCTCCAACTTAAGAAGATACGATGCTGCATACAGGGGGAGACAATACAAAACTCAGAGGAGAACACCTATCATGAGTTCTTGCACATACTGTAAAAGGCAAGGACACACTGACGAGGATTGTTGGTGGAAGCCCAAACCAGTAGTTTCAAAGAATAAGTTTGTTATATTGGCAAACTTGGAACAGTGTGAAAGGTACGGGCAGGATGGTCATAATGCCAAGAGATGCATGATACTTCTCCCTGAGCAAGAAAAGGCACTCAATGGCATAGTGAAAACAAGCGGTGCAGTCAAAGCTGAAAAAAAGGAGAAAGCTATCTTCCAGCCAGTTCAAAAGAAGGAATATAGAGCAAAAAGGAAAGTGGCTAATATAGCTGAAATTGTACTAAAGGCTGATTATAAGGATAAGCAGTGGATCCTTGATAGTGGATACACTTTGCACATGACGGGAGACAAGAGTAAATTATCAAAGCTGAACAAATCAAGAGAAGGCAGAGTCAAGTTTGGCAATGATGATTTACTCAACATCAGTAGTCAAGGGTCAGTGAATATTGGAAAAGGAAAGCTGAAAATGTTCTATACGTTGAAGGACTCAGATATAATCTAGCATCTGTCAGCCAACTATGCAACGACGACCACAAAGTGATATTCACAAAAACAGGTTACCAAGTAAAGAGTAAAGAAGGCAATATTGTTGCAACTGGGAAGAGAACAACTAGAAATTTATATGTGATTGGTGAGGACAAGACAAGCAACTGTTTACTCACCAAAAAAGAAGAAAATCAACTCTGGCATAGGAGGCTGGGACACTTATCACAGAAGAATATAAGGAAGCTGACCACTACTCATACAATCAGAGACATTCCCGACCTCAAGAGAGAGAGAGAGAGAGAGTATGTTTGCTCAATATGCTCTAAAGGAAAACATGTCAGAAAGTAGTATAAGACCAAACAGTTCAGTTCTGAAGTAGTGTTTGACATTGTGCATACTGATTTGTGTGAACCGATGAGAACAAAAGGGTTGAATGGTGAGAGGTACTTCATCTTGTTTATTGATGATTATTCGAGAAGAACCTGCATCATGTACCTCAAACACAAGTCAGAAGTTCTGAATTGCTTCAAGAGATACAGAAGATTGGCTGAAAATGAGAGTGGAAGGAAGATCAAAGTATTAAGGTCAGATCAAGGCACTGAATTTACAAATAAAGCTTTTGAAGATTACCTTAAGAAGCATGGAATTCGTCACCAAATGGCAGCAGCAAGAACACCTCAACAAAATGGGGTGGTAGAGAGGAAAAATAGAGTTGTGGTTGAAATGGCAAGAACTCTACTGCTGGAATCCAAGCTTCACACAAGATTTTAGACAGAAGCAACATTTACAGTAATGCACCTACTGAACAAAGTTTTACTAAGGCCCAATACTGATAGGACTCTATATGAGCTATGGAGTGGGAAGAAGACAACATCCATGTATCTCAGAATCTTTGGCAGCCCATGTTTTGTGAAGAACAAGGAGCAAAACTTGGGAAAATTCAATGCTAGGTCTGATGAAGGCATCTTTGTGGGATACTCAGCAAAGACAAAAGGTTACAGAGTTTTCCTGCATAAGCTGGGAAAAGTGATCACTTCCAGTGATGTGAGAATAGATGAGAATTGGAAAACAATGCAGAATGGAGAAGTTGAGGACAATGAAGAAGATAACTTCAATGTAGATGAAGAATCAGACCAACCTAAAGAAAAGGAACAAGAAGTAAGTTCAGACTTAGAGAAGAATGAGTCTGAAGATGAAGAAAGAGATCCTCTTGCAACTAAAATAGTGCAAGGAAGAAGCACAAAGAAAACATGGACCAGTACTTATCAAGGAGATCAGATCATAGATGACTCATTAGCAGGAGTTACAACAAGAAGAAGAATTATAGGAGTTACTGCTTTACTCTCACAAGTTGAACCTAAATCTGTTGAAGAGGTTATTCAAGACAAAGCCTGGGTCAAAGCTATCAATGAGGAGCTGGATCAAATTGAGAAGAATGATACATGGGAGTTAGTTCCAAGACCCACTAATAAGAATGTCATAGGAACAAAATGGGTGTTTAAGAATAAACACAATGAAAATGGCAAGGTGGTGAGGAACAAGGTCAGGCTGGTTTGCAAAGGCTACACTCAGATAGAAGGGGTAAATATTGATGAAACTTTTGCACCAATAGCAAGGTTAGAAACTATCAGAATGTTCTTAGCTTTGGCAGCACACAAGAGGTATAAAGTCTATCATATGGATGTGAAATCCACCTTTCTGAATGGGCTCCTGAAAGAAGAAATGTATATTAAACAACCTGATGGAGTACAAATCAATGAGGATGAGACATATGTGTGCAAGCTGAAGAAAGCCTTGTATGGTCTTAAGCAAGCTCCAAGAGCATGGTACAGTAGACTAGATGCGTACTTGAGAAGGTTGAACTTTAGAAGAGGAATGGTTGATAATAACCTGTATGTGTTCAACTCAGAAAAAGGCCAGCTAATAACCATAGTATATATAGATGACATCATCTTTGGAGGGGATCACTCTAAGCTATGCCAAGATTTTGCACAAAATATGAGTGAGGAATTTGAGATGTCATTGATTGGAGAAATGATATACTTTCTTAGATTACATATAAAGCAGTGTGAAAAAGGTATCTTTATTTCACAAACGAAATATGTCAAAGAGATGCTAAAAAGGTTTGGCATGAAGGATAGCAGACCTGTCAATACCCCTACGATAGTGGGCTGTAAGTTAACAAAAGATCACAAGGGAAGAAGTACAAGCCCTACAGAGTACAAGAAGATGATAGGGAGCCTTCTGTACCTTACAACATCAAGGCCTGATCTTATGCAAGCTATATGTGTTGCCAGTAGATTCCAAGATGATCCTAAGAAGTCTCATGTGTTGGCAGTAAAAAGAATCCTAAGGTACCTCAAAGGAACACTGGAAATAGGTTTGTGGTATCCAGCTATGGATTCTGTTAAACTACAAGCATACACTGATGCAGACTGAGTAGGAAGTATAGATGATAGAAAATCAACCAGCGGCTGCAGCTTCTACTTGGGTTCAAAGTGTGTTGCATGGTTAAGTAGAAAGCAAAACAGTGTTGCTTTGAGCACAGTTGAGGCTAAGTATATGGCTGCTTGTGCAGCATGTACACAAGTGATATAGATGCTAAGACAATTGGCAGACTTGGGTGTTGAAGTGAAGTTACCAGTAAATGTGCTTTGTGATAATCAAAGTGCTATTGATCTCAGCAAGAATTCGGTTCAACATTCGAAGAGCAAGCATATTGACATCCGGTATCACTTCATCAAAGATCAAGTGGAACAGGGTACAATTCAATTGGAGAATGTTGGCACTAAAGATTAAATTTCAGATATTCTAACTAAACCTTTGTCCACAGAACTGTTTGAAAAGCACAAATTGAGTCTATCTGTATAAATGCCTCCTCAAGCCTGAAGTTCAAGTGAATCCTCCATCTCTACTTTGCGAGTTTTTTATATTTGTAATTGGTTGGCAAAGGGGGAGAGAAGCAACAGTGCAGGGGGAGCTATTAAGAAAAGGGAAGTGCATATTTAGGGGGAGTTGAAACTGCTGCATAATGGCTTTTGTTTTGTTATGAGTGTTGCCAACAATTACAAAGGGAAAGATTATTATTCCCACAGCCTTGTATGGGTTGTAATTGTTGTCAACTAGGTTTAAGTATGCAAGAAAGTAAAACTACATGGAAAGGCAAGAAGGTAAAAGCTACATGGAGGGGTAAGAACGCAAAAGCCACATGAAAGGGCAAGACAGTAAATTCACCGCAAGTAAGCCCTAAATTGGAAGACAATTGTGGTGGACAAAATATATACACCAATGGTAACAAAAAAATCACCGTCGAGAGAGAGAGAAAGAGGAGACGGCCGAAAAGTGAGCAAAACAACAAATACACCACCAGGAGAACAAAACGGCGACAATAGACAACCGGCGGAAACACAAGAACGGTCGAAAAAGAGGGGGACGGCAAAACGATACGGAAAAATAAGGAAGATGGCCAAAACCTAGAGAGAGAAACTGTTGACAGAACATGAGAAAAAGAGAGAAAATTTGAGACAGCCATTGGAAGAGAGAGAAAATAGACAACCGGCGGAAACACAAGAACGGCCAAATCGGAGTCGACGGGAAGGAGAGAAAAAGAAAACACGGCCAAAATCAGAGACGGCTAGACGATAGAACAGAGGTGAACAGCCAAAGAAGAGTGAACGACTGGACGATAGAAAGAGAGAAAATGGAAGACGGCCAAAAACAGGGGGTCGGCAAAGGAAAGGAGACACAGCCCAACAACCTACATGAAAAAGGGTGTGAACGGCAAAACCCTATTCAGCCAACCAAGTGAGCACAGCAAAACACACCACCGGCGGAAGGAGAGAGAAACCCAACGGCCAAACAGGGGAAGGAGAGAAAAACTCGATACGGCCAAAATTGGGGTGGACGGCGTGAGACCAGAACATGCGACACCGTGAAACAATGAGATCGTAAAATAGGAGACGGGTGAGACCGTGAGACAGTGAAAGCAGGAGCTGTATGAGACAACCTAGAGAAGAATTCGGCGAAGCATCGAAAAGAACTCAACGTATTTCCATATTTCTTCAAGAGAAGTTAGAGAGCGTTGCGGTGAACTTCTAAGCGGCAATGGAGCAGCCTTTCAATTCAATAAAGGCAAGACAAGTTAGAAAAAGGGTAGACACAGTAAGTGACACTCTTTGTATTGTACTTGCTTAGTAATTGCAATAGTGAAAGAAGTAGATGATTAAAACATCCATTGTAACTGGAATTCTCAAATATAGTGGATAGTCTCGGTAGAGGGAGAGTCCTTACCACCGTGGATATACGTCACGTTGACGAAACCACGTAAATCTCATGTGTCCTTAATTTGCTTTACGTTTTGTGTTTTGAATTGAATTGTGAACGCAGCTAAAGTATCAGCCAACTCATAACCTAACAAAGACCTAAATAAGAACATCCGAATTGTCTATTAGGCAAGGTGTTTGAAAGGTGACTTTGGGGACTATTGTAATTAGTAGGTAGCAATAGATCTACCTTAGTCGAGTATGAGAAAGAGTTCACTTTTAAAGAAGAGGTTGAAGTTGTTCACTTACCTGCGAATTGCGAATTGTGGTGATACTGATTCACCCCCGCTCTCAGTATCACAAACTAATAGATACTAGGGTGAAGTCGGGAACTTCAAAGATCCACTCAACACGATCATAAGCCTTGGCCATACCTAATTTAAAAGCTCTGCCACCAACCAGCCCTTAACATCTTATTTTATAAAATAAAAGGTCTCATAGGTAAATAATGCACTATTCATTATCAGTTGGCCAAGAACAAAATCAATCTATGAAAACAATATAATTTGTGGCAAAATCAACTTAAGATAGTTAATAAGAGTTTTTGTCACCAACTTGAAAGCAAATTTGCATAAATCATTATAACTTTACAAGGAAACAATTTGGGAAACTAAACATATTTATGTGTGATTTAATGGTCTCAGATTGCCTTTATTTAATAAGATTTGCAAAATAGCTTGGAGCATTTCAGGGCCAATAATATGCCAAAAATTTTAATAAAAAAAAGTTTACATACCATTTGAGCCTGACAGTAATCCAAGCATCTATTACAAGAAATCATATACCTCCTTTTTAGTGAAGTGAGCCATAAAAGGTTAATTCACCTCTTCAATAATTCGAGGTTAATGATATCTAATATAAGTTGTAAATTCAATTACTCCTCTACTATACTCCTTTAACATAGTTCTAACCATCTCTTACAAAGTTTTATTCTTCTTTTTAATTACTTTATTTTGTTATAAAGTTCTTAAAGTTAAGAAGTTATGAGAGATCTGTTAATATTGTAGAAATTCTAAAAGGCTTTATTCTTAAACTCATCACTATAATCATTTCTAATTGAAATGACACAATACCCCTTTTCATTTTAAACTTACTTATAAAACTCATCAAAGGTCTTCAAGTTCTCATCGTTGTAAGTTAGGATTATAACCTATTCAAATCTACTATAATCATCTACAATGACATATATATATATATATATTGATATATGACTTATTGCCTAAAGATAAAAGATAAGTATAGCTAAACAAGTCCATACATAATAATTACAAAGATCTAATTGTAAATATTACCTTTTCACTTTTAAAGGATTTTTTATTTTGTATACCCATTTGGCATGTGTTATATACCATGTCCTTATTAAATTTCAACTTTAGAAGACCTTTTACAAGGTTATGTTAGTTAAGTTTTAATAATTACTTATGCTTACATAACACAACTTTCAATGTCATATTCATGATTCTTCACTAATAAGGGTAAAACAATAAACATTTTAGTTAGCCAAAATATATAAATCAATATTATACTCATTGTCCAACTGCTTAATCACAAATAAGGTATCATTTGTTTTGGAAGTAGTAACATAACAAGTATTTCACTCAAATGATACATTATAACCATTCATACTCAACTGACTAATAATTAACAAATTAAACTTTAGTCATTTGACAAGTAAGATATTGTCAATTATTAAGGACTTTTACTTACCTATTTTCTCAATGCCAAAAATATTATTTTTAGTTTTGTCTCCAAACATTACCATCTTACTATCTTTTTTTTTTTTTGGTGGAAAATGAAGTTTTTAAGATTCTCCATAACGTGTCTAGAACAACTGTTATGTAAACAATATTCATCTTTTGTGCACTATTCTTAAAACATACTTGCAAATAATTCTTTTATATTTAGATACCCAAATTTTCTTGGGACATTGTAGGTTAGCTTTGATGCTTCTAACACTTGTACGAGAATAACTATCTAAACTCCATCTCAAATTGCCCAAAACGTGAAAGGTGATGAAACAAAGTCTGAGGAAAAAGTTGAGCAAAATCTGGTGGGAGCAAAAATCCATTGAAGGTCTCCGTAAGAACACAAAAGCTGCAAAAGATCTCAAAGATTTTTTTTTTTTCTCGGCATCTCAGGGCCAGCCATATATCCCAGTGAAATGCCATTTAGTAGGCTGAGATACATCATCAACAACAACATCCAATACGGTGAATTAAAAAAGAACGCATACTGACCTGAAGTGAGCCATGCCAGAACTAAGCCAGATGGCCACCGCGATGTTACTACTGCAATCTGTGGAAATACCATTCATTCTGCTGATTTGCTACCGGAGTTTATCCATTTCAGTTGCCTTCAGTCTAGTCTACATAAGGAAGACTATGGCGGGAACATGAAGCTTCAAAAGCTTTTTCAAACAGGCAACTGCACGAGGGTTCCCAAGCACTTGGCGGTTCCAACATAATAAATTCGTGGTTGCTACAACCCTTGCCGATGTAATTTGGATAGGAAGTCACGGTGCAAGGCTAAGTGACTTAACCCCTTTTATTTCTGTGGTAATTTGGGGAGGCTTCATAATTGTAATTTGTAGGAGTCTTACGCTTGCCATGATCAAATAATTGCAGAATTGGAGGAGCATCCAAATTCTTACGCTTTCTTATCCAGCGTTTATGTTTTTCAAAGCTTGCAGGAAGCTAAAGCAAAGGGGAGTTAGCAGGTGAAGACTGGTCGACATCGGGGTCTTGCTTACTTGGGGTCTTTTATTAGACATTTTTATCCTTTCTGGCCCTGTAAAGCAGTGTGAGTTTCCGCTTGCACACATACAGTAGGAAGCTGCACAGCGGGAGTAAACGTCCACTGGTTCTGGAATAAGATTTGCAGATGAGCCTGGGAAAGCCATGTCGTGGTCTTGAAGCCTGAGAAGCCCCTGATCCTGTTTTCTGAATGTTAGGCCCGGGATATGAAGACAATTAGTGGGATACAAGAAGGAATTCCGATCAAAATCTTTCGGCCAGTTATTGTACAGTTGCAGCTCTCTGGATCATGGAAACTAAATCGGCCTCTTGTCCCATTAACCAGCTGCACGCGTCATAACCTTGCGAAAAGTCGGCGTGATGTTGCAGTGATTAAAAGGTGCTCCGAGTCCTCGGTTAAAGACTCATTAATGAAAAGCAAACGAATTATTTAAATCTTTGTATCAGTAATTCACTGTTAATGGCCATTGGGACACAAAAATTGTGTCCATTCATTCATTCAAGCAACGGCGATGGTTATGAAAAAAAATATATATAATATAATATAATATAATAATAGTATAAATATAAATATAATACCATTACGTAATAATAGATATTAAGAAATATGGTAGGCATAAAAGGATAACAAACTAATTTTTTATATTTAATTTCATTTATTCGTAAAATTAAATAAAATATCATTACTTCATATATTTTTTTATTCTTATATTGTTCTCTAAGTATTATTATTTAATTTTTCTCATAATAATTTTTTTAAAAAAAAAAATCTTGCTTGCATGGTAGTCGTATAAAGACCATAACATGCATGACTTTTGTTCTGGAAATTACTTGTAGTGTGTTTGGTGAATATATATATATATATATATATACATGCGAGTTTTGTGCTTGTTTTGAAGAAGAAAAAAAAAAAAGAAAAAAAGAAAACGGTACGTATGTTCACGTTGCAAACCATGTAATGTGGCTCCTGAAAGGAATTATAAATTCTTTGGATACTGACGTGCCTCTTTGTGATGTGCAATTAAAATAAAAAAAAAATGTGCCTTTACGTGGAGAGAAACGAAATGTATTCCAAACATTGAAAAGTGTTGTGACTTTATTTTATTAGTCTTGATTAAGAAGATTTTAGGCTCAATTACTTTTATGATTGAACGCAAATAATATTTATTTGTATGTAAAAGATGATTATATTTAAAATGCGGGTTATTTATTTGAGTGTAAAAAAAATAGAAAAAATTAAAAAAAGTAAAGAAAATTTAATAATAATTAAATTATTATAAATTAATTTACAAAATTTAATGTACAATATATGAGGTATGCTCCATTTAAAAAAGAAAAAAGAGTGAATAATTTTCTTAGTTTTAAAATTAAACTTAAAGTTTAAAATACTGTTTTAAAATATAAATCACATCATCAAACTATAAAAAGATCTTCTCTTCTCAAATATCCCAAATTATGTATAAAAGTATGGTAATATTAGTCCATCAATTCTCTTTTTAAAGTCTAATAATTTGATCCGAGTGTAAATTCTGCAAATCAAAAACTTATAAAATATTAAATATGTGTAAAAATAATTGTAGAGAATCAATCTAAAAAAAAAATTAATCTAAATTGTGTAGTAAAAAATAAGTAGAAGTTAAAACATTATTATAAAAGAGACCTAGTATTAAACAAAGGAGGGCCCAAAAAAAAAAAAGGTCGGAGAGCATGAAAAAAACCATCAAGCAGCCCTACAGAAGAGAACATCGATGTCAATTGAGAGATAAAAAAAAAAAAAAGTAGAAACATTTTGGTGCCAAGAAAACCAACTATAATGAATAATAATGAAAGCATTTGAGGTAGTTAGTTAACCCTAGTAATTCTTTCATAATCATTAATTGTTAAGAAAATGCTTTTAGACATAAAAACATCTTATTTTATCTTCTTAATTAAATATTAGATAGTAAAATGTTGTTGTTCTTTAATTAATTTACCTTATTCTATTATGTGATTGTTTACCAATTCAAATGTGAACGCTTAGCAACTATTGTCAAGGAGAACACTTGTATGCTTTAGTTAAATATCTTAGTTGTTAATTTGTGTTAATTAATTGGGTTGATGATGAGTGAAAGTTTTATTTCCTTTTTGTGTCCACGTGCTTCCTTTTTTTTTAATTAGTTAATAATAAAATTAATTATGATTAGCTGATTGATTATGAGATCAAAAATTATAACAATTAAATGATGATAAAATCGATTGTAATTAGTTGATTAATGATAAAATTAAAGGTTTTAATGATTTCTTTTTTGTTAATTATGAATAATTTTCTTAATTTCTTAGGAAATTTTGATCATCATTTTATTTTAATTTAATTCGAATTTTTAGTTAAAAATTTTGGACTTTACAAATTTCTTGAAGATACTTGAAAGGGAACCTTAACTTAGACTGAACTGGATTGACGTAAAGTAATGATGGGCTTTGGATAGGGCTAAAGGACCGACCATAGGCTTTCTTTGTATCTTTTGTTATCTATATCGTTGTATTATTGTGATTTGTAACGAGCTTTTAATAAACTCATTTCTTATTTCCTTGTTCTTTGCCTTGCTTTCTTTATCCAAAACTCATATGATATCGGAAAAAATATAGATACAACAATACATTATCCTAATTTATTTTTGTGAAGAAGCTGTTTTTGTGATTCAAATCTAAGAGGTCATCTATTTATGCATTATAATGGATAGATAATAATGGAAAATGGAAAATGCTATTATAATGGTGTATTAGAACCAGTACAAAGGTGTATTATAATGGAAAATGGAAAGCTATTTTCTGTTAAATTTGTCTGCCGTGGGAAGGACATCACTTCAGTAAGTACTGGTTGACATAACTACAAAACCTTATATGTAGATGCTTGTCGATATGTATAACTATAAGAAGATCAAGGCGAGTTATTTATTTATGCATTATAGCACGGGCAATGAGATTTCAATATTGGGTGAATTTCTCATCAGCTTCTAGTTCCATCGCATGAAAGTCAATCTAAAAGTGAATGCAGTACTTGACAAGCAATTATCAAAGAAACTTACGGTACATAAGCCATGAATGTCTTATGCTGATGAAATACTTTCTTACAAGCCATTCCAAAGTTTCGGCATGCACCAATGCCAAAACAGTAAATGAACATGATCTGAGCTATTGGAAATCATTGAATGCATAAGATACATAGGGACTAAACCGCAATTAAATCAAATGGGAAACAGAGATCTTGAAACCATATTCATAAGATTCAACTGTAACATGTAGTGTCACCCCATACTAACTTTTAATAGTGCAGGGTCAGAATGTAAAACAAAAATCTCCAGAAACCGTTTGTCTTTCAACTGTCTCATGAAGTGACCAAACAATCTGAATAACCTTACATCAAAATATTCATCGATAAATGACCACAGGAGGAAACATGAACTTGTCTGAAACAAATGGTATTGCCTGTGGATTCTTCACCAAATCATGATAAAAATCATACTCCGCCTCATAATCATGCAACCTCAGCTCAACTTTCTGATTCGTATGATAATGATGTTTAGCGGAAGCTGATTTCCCAAACCCAAATATGCTAACCTTCTCACAAATCCCCACAGCCAGCATTACAGCCTGAAAACCAGAAGAGTAATGGAACAAGGAACCATCATGTGCAGGGCTCCAATCGTTCAATGACTTCCCTGTCTTCTCCACAAATCGCTTTAATGAGTAATACTTCACAATTCTCATGCACAATCTATCAAAGCGTGGATCAGTGACAATCAAAGGTGCCTTGCGAGAAGAATTGCAAATGCTATAGTCCATGAAGTGTATTGGTTGGCAAATATACATAACCATGGGAACATTAGGCCCATATGGATGACAAAAGCACCCTTTCCTCCTAGCACAAAGATGCAATATATTGCTATTTACAAATGAAACATTAGTTTTAGACCCAACATTTTGCTCAAACCTCTCTATCCTCGCGTTGTTTATTCGGATTACCAGGTCATGCATATCAATCACCTTCCCATATTCTCTCTGCAATAACACACCACTATTCCCCACCACAGCGCAAGATCCATAACGCCTGTTCAAGCCCACCAACCCATTGTGCCTATCAATAGGAACCTTGACAAGTTGTATAAACTCATTCATTACATCAACCTGAAAACTCCTTTTCCTAGCCCATTCTTGCAATAACCTCCTAAATTCTAACCAATAGCGGTGGAATTCAGGTGATCTGAGCAACACAGCAATAGCCTTGTGCGGGTGTGCATTATTATGGTTATTAAACCACCGTCTCCAAGTAGCAAAGGCTTTATATCTTTCCTCACTGGAAAAGTTACCCTCCAATAACTGCTCGATTTCTTTCTTTGCTTTATTTTCCCCTATATCAATAGCTGCATACTTCAGCAGCGTAGAATTGAAAATTGGGGCTCGTGGGTGGCCTATTGCATTGGTTTCAAGCTCAATGGAGCTTATACCGCCGCCGTTCTGGCAGTGGATCAGAAGGCGGCCGCAAAGGGTCACAGCAAAGACAATTAGCAGCAGAATGCTAAAGAGTGAACGGACTGACCTTTTCATTCGGTGGGATGCGACGAAATCCGCAGGCCCGTTAATGGGTAACCGCTAAATACAACCGCCACACATAGATATCAAAGATCTTGAGGAATTTAGTATCGGATCCATCTTCAAGTCCGAGAAACCTTAACCAAGAATCCAGAAGGAGACGACCCAGAAAGGGAAACACAGAAACATGAATGAAACATTGCTCAACTGGTTTTAAGACAAGATACATTTTTTAATGTTGTCCACGCATTCCTTAAAAAGACAGCATCCTTTTACCAGCAAGAACGCCAAAAATGTTGTACACAAGAAAAAATGGTAGACTTTGTTGGGGGGGGGGGGCCGCAGCGACTACAAGAAAGTGACATAAGAATTGCAAATGAGAGTGAAACATGAGAATGGGACCTGGTTGAGGAATGGGAATTTCACGGCTTTAGGTAATAAAAGTGTGAGGTGAGAGTGAAAAATAGGCCAATATTTTTAGAGTAATAATGGAGCAAAGAAAAGCCCAAGATCTATGGGAGAAAGAAGGGGGTTATGCTAAATAACTACAGCCGGCTGTTGCCGTTGTTGGGAATCAGCAACCACAGGAATAGAACATTTCTAAAAGTGGAGGGATGCGTGTGTGTATGAATCGAATGACGTTTGGTTGGCTTGGTTGTGGTGGGGTTTCATCTTGCGATCGAGAAAGGTGAAAATATGAGAGAGGGTGCCTCGCGAGTCATTGTCAGTGCTTGGGACGGCGCGGAGGTGAAATATGGAATGGCTCGCTCTGCTTGTTAGAAGCTGGCAAAACCAAACCAGAGAAACTGGGAGAGCTTCAGCTGAGTCAAAGAAAAAAAGGAAAATAAAAAGCAAGCATATTGTTAATTTGTACAAATCACCAAATTATTCCCCCCTTTTTATGCCTCTCCAATAGAATAGGTAACGTGGTTAGCGTAGTTTGTTAGAACTTCTTTATTAAGCATGTTAAAATATTTTTAAATAATAATTTTATTAAATATTTAATTATAATATAATGTAATTAGTAAAAAAAATAATTATATATATTATTATATTATCAATAATTATAATTTTAAATATTTATAAATATGTATAATTTAAATTATATAATTTTATGTGTGTGTGTGTGTGTGTGTGTGTGAGACCCATCTTCTTTCTTCTTAATACACGTGAAAGTCTCGTCTAAAAGATATGTAATTATAGTAAAAATCAATAAAAAAAAATTAATCATTAGGTTAAGTGAGAAAAATCATGTAATTTCAATTTTTATAAACTAAGATATATTATTCACAATATTATTTATATGAATATATTTAATTTAAAAATTCAAAAGATTAAAATTTATAATGTAGATTTACTAAAAAATCTAACAAATGGTATCAAAGTAAAATATTGAAATTGAATATTTTCTATTTATGATAAAGAACATATATATCTAATTAATAATTGTTTTTTGATTCCATGAAAATAATAGGGTTTTATTTTAACTTATGATTAATTGTCATACTCTTATATGAAAAAAGAATTACATTTAACCTTATGTTACAAAATTTTAATTTCAATTCAAACAAAATATAAAGTGTATATTTAGTGACATATTTATAGGCCTAAGTATTGTGATCTTTATTATTAATAAATATTAAGTTATATTTTATATACATGTATTAAGATTATACTTTATTAATCATCAAAATGACAAAGCTATTATGTTTAACATTGTGCATATATTATGATTATAATTTCATTGTTAACAAAGTAACCGAATTAGAATGTTTGAATTGACATGCATGTATCATTATTATAGTTTATTAGTTACTAAAACATTCAAACTAATATACTTAACAACATGCATAAATAAGTTGTTTATCTATAATTTTAGTAAAATACTTATGAATGAAAAATGATTAGATAAATTAACATTATTAATCATTGAAACTTTAGGATCTATTCAAAAGTAAATTATTATTCCATGATTAGTAATATAATTAAGATAAATTGATATTTTAGTTAAATATATTTGTTTATCTAAGGATATCAAACATATTTAATTGAAAAATATTTAACTACCTATTAAAGTTGATGATATTACTTATAATAATATATTATAGAATTTTTCAAAGGAAAACTACAATATATTCTAATTGTTTCATTTGACTTATGATTAATTATAACTATTTATGATTATGCGTTAGTTGTAATTCACTTACATATTTCAATTATTGTTTTGTTCTAAGGATTGAACTTTTCAAAATAATATGAATAAGCCAATGGTTACTTATGCTATTAATAAGTAAATTTGTCGCTATTATAAATTCAAATAGTAAGAAATAAAAATTATATCATAAATATAAAAATGAAATAATAAATTGAGCTTTATGTTTATATAAAAGTGATTGTTAATAATAACATTCAAAAAATATTTCACAAATAAAAAGTGTAAAAAAATATTTGCAATTTGTAAAAAATGATTTTATTTGATAGATAAGTCATTTATTAATACTTTTATGATAGAATTTATGATCACAAAGTTTATTGGGTCCAAATTATATAAGAGCAAATTATTAAGATGACTAATTATGTAGCAAGAGTTAAAACATTGAGATTAATGATAAATAACTCATTTTGGTCTAGTTCATTTTGAATTCCTTGCCTTTTGAGTATAGACTATTTCAAATTTATTATAACATTATAAAAGAAAAGACAAAAAGTTAATAAATTGGCCAATAAGCTCATTTAAGGGGAAATGAAAAAGAAAAATTAAGTAAATCACTTTATTAATCTTATGGAAAAAAATGTTGGGAAAGAAATGAAAGTAAAAGTCAACTAATTTAAAAAATGAAAAAGACTACTTATGTTACTTAAACTAAAATGAAGGAACAAAAGAAAGATACGTGTCATTGTTGTAAAGAAAGTTAAACATTATAAAAAAAAATTAACCAAAATATAAGGTTTGATTTGAAAAAGAAAAGTAAATTAAATACCTTAATAAAGTTTCTTATAATACTTAGTGACATTAATGTTACAATTCATGCATCTATAATGATATAAACATTCATTATAATTTAATTATTTTAGTTGATATAATAATACAAATATTTTTCTTAATGTTTTATGTCAAATAAAACATGATAAAACTTATAAGGATTCTTTTTTACTATGCTTTAAAATATTACAATTAAGTACAACACGATAAATGAAAATTTACTTTTTTATGATATAATTGTTAGAATTAGATATTAAAAAAATTAATACAATTAGTAAATAATGGGATTCTTTTAAATCTAAATCTTACTATTAGCCTTTTTTTCAATTTTCTTTTAGGAATTTGAATTTATTTCTCACTTTTGATTAGTGGAAATTTCTCAAGTTTTTTAAACCAAACTATTTTTCGTTTTTTGTTTTTGGGTCATTACTCTACTAATTATTAACAAAACTAATAAGGCACTAACTTATTATCCTTCGGAGGAAAACTCAAAAAAAAAAAAACATTTTATGTAGTTTATACCGAATGCAAGAAATTAAAATTCAACCACACATGCTACTCGTGGCGTCTACTTTGGAATCAGACCTCGTGCTTCCCACTACTGTTCATGTTTAATATCTTCACCAAATGACTCAAATGAGGTCCATAAAAACATATAATAATAATAATAATAATAATAAGACCTTCTTTCCTTCTGGAGACGGCTAACTCAATTTGGAAAAGACCTCTTCTTTCTGTTGGCTAAGAAAAGACGGAAATTTTTCTTTTCAAGGTAACCACCAAAATAACAAGAAAAAGAAAAGTAGCTATTGAGCGATAATTTAATGACTAAAACTTTAAATTTTATTTTTGAAATTTTAAGAATAACAAATGAGATTTATGAAAATGTTTAATCGATAAAAGAATTAAAAAAATTAAAAAAAAAAACAGAGAGAGAGAGAGAGAAGAAAAACAGTCACCTCGAATGACTTCAACTTCAGTGTCGATGGGTAAGATCACGTCTTGGTTCGTTTATTTTATTACTTATTACCTTTCATTGACTATTCCAATAAGGTGTCATCTAACCTTAAATACTTTGCTTTGGGAAATGGAATTAGTTGACTTTGTCTTGCATTCCCATATTTATCCGAACAACTTCCCGACCTACCATTTTAATTCAACAGCAAAAGCGGAAATGAGGAGACATGACAACCCCATAAATAAATTCTAGACTCTTTGCTTCAAGAACAGGTTTAGGTTTCGGACTAATTAAGTTGCTTTTTTTTTTTTCCCTCTCTTGGTTATTAAATAGAGATATGCCTTTTCTTTTTTCTCTCTTTTTTTTTCTATTAAAAAACACCCAACAGTGGACTGCACAACAAATTAAGATAAAATGCTCCGTTTGGACCAACTTGGTAAGAACGTAGGTCCTCAACCATCTGGATGGTCCTTATCTTTTGACTCACCATCAACAAACTAGCCATTACCTTTCTCAATCCAAAAATTTATATTTTTACGCCTCTCTTTTTCTCGACAATGTTGCTAATATGTTATGTCAGATAATATTTTAAATTTCATCCGACTAAAAGTAAAATAATTTCAAAAATAAAAAATCCAATATTGAAAAGCGACACGTCGGCAGCAATTTTTAATTTTAAGTCAAAATATTTCCTGCAAAGTTTCACTTCTACTTCTTTTGTTTCTAATTTCATTGCGTTTCAAGTTGTAATGCAATCCATAATTCTAAAGTGAGGAAATTGGAATCGTGATTGATTAGGCACAATCACCAAGCGCCCCCCCCCCCCCAAAACCACCAACAATCATCACAAAGGGTAAAAGAAGCATTGTCTTTGAATTTGCATAAACCACAAATCATGACCATCCAACCCACGGAAACACCGACAACCTACGGGCAGTGGCGGCGACGATGACGACATCAACCCCCACCTACTACCGGAAATTCCAAATCACACGAGAAAAATTAACTTAATAAAAGAGAAAATCTAATTTTATATTATCTTCTTCTGATGTCACTCATATCTTGTTGTTAAGCTTGTTTCCCTTAACAACAGGATTGGCCTGGGCAATCTGCTGCTTGCCCATAGCCCTGAAATCAAAGTTACAATCGTGTTGTTCCGGGTGCCTGTGAGTCCCGCAAAACAACAGCCCACACCTACACTTGAACCCTGTCAACCCCACGCGCTTCTTGCACGTCAAGCACCTGTTCGGCCGGGCCGCCGGAATCTCCTCTTTCTTCTCACCATCCTCCATCGCAGCCACCGTCTGATCGCAGCTAAATTCCAGCGGCTCCACGACCGGGGACAATGAGGAAACAGAATCCGTCTCTGCCGCCACAGCTGCCATGGGGGCAGTAGAAGCTAAGGTCTGCGCAAAGGCGAGCTTGGCATTAGCAGATCGCTGTTCCTTGAGTTGGAGATCACGGTAACACTTGGAGCAGAGGCCCTGGGTGGCCGGGCTACCGAAAAACCCGCAGTTATTGGCGCAGAGCCGCGGCGCTTGGCATCTATGCTCTTCCTCTGCCATTCTTCCGTCCGTTTGTTATTATTATCTCTCGAAAAAAGCAAGCTCTGGGACTCTATTTGAACATCAACGAAGCCACACAAAAGAAAAAAAAATATATATCAGAAAAAATCTCATGGCAACGAAAATTCTCGACAAACCAACAAAGAACATAGCTTCAGGAACAAAACCCAGAAAGGAATAGCCAAGAAATCGAGCCAAAAGATATGAAAGCAATTACCTTTGTAGACGTCCTGACTTGGTTCTGATGTTGCCGGTTATTTTCAGAATTGAGAATTGAGAGAAAGAGAGAAATAAATGTATAATTATAGAGGAGAGCAATCCCAATACGAACAGCTGAGGAAACCAAAAGAGAAAGCCTTCAGACAAGATCTCAAACAAGAAGAATTTTTGTCCTGGAAGAAAAAGAAACAGCAGGAATCCCTCTTTGGGTTTTTTTTTTCTCTTTCTGCCGTGTTTTCTATCTATACAAGGGATTCCACCTCCTCCTCTCCAGAGAAGATTCCTCACAAGCAAGCTCTTCCCCTCTCTCTCTCTCTCTCTCTCTCTCTCTCAATCACCTCACGTTTTTTCTTTTTTTTCCCCTTTTCTTTTCTTTTCCCAACCAGAAATATAAATAAATAAATGTGGTTCCTCGCTGTCGCCATTCTCGCGCGTACATTAGGAGAATGGTGTGCACGTACACGGTTTTAAGACTTCGGTTTCGAGCCGTTGAAAGTTTCTGGAAACCGTCTTAGCCGCGTAGGAGTTTTTTTTTTTTTTTTCCTTTCTTTCTTCTTTTTTTTTTGGCTTGTTTAGGAAATATCACGCCAGCATGAGTCTGCCATGTGTAAGGATGTCATCATGTCCCTCGTCCGACAAAATATCAATGTATATCTATATATATTACCAATTATAAAAACTCAATTATTTTTATATGTTACATTATTTAATTCTTTTTTTATTATAAAATAAAATATCATTAGTTTATATTATTATTTTTTTACTCTCTCTTAATAATCTTTCTAAAGTTTAGATATTAATTTCCTTAATTTAAAAATTATTTTAATTATATTATTAATCTTATTGACGTAACATCTTTTTATTAATTTATTAATAAATAAATACATGCTAAATTATAATTAAATAAATTAAAAGTATATTAAATTTTTAATTCTATTAAAATACTAAAAAAAGACTATAAACTAACATAAAGTTAGTATTAAATACAATTGTAAAAATTACTAAGAAAACTTGAATTTAAATCAAATATTTAGATATTTTTAAAATTAAATAAATACCGCTATATAAATATTTTACAAATTTTTTTTAAATTTTTATAAATATAATATATTAGTATTAGATTTGTGCAATGCAAAAGTTTATTGTATTTATTGAAAATTATATTTTTAATTATATTTTATTTAAATATAAAAAATAAAAAGAGTTTAAAGTATGAATATTTTTTTTTTTAAAAAAAAGAAAATTTGAAATTTTTTTTACCTTTAAAAAAATAAAAAGAGAAATTTATAATTATTTTTTATTTTCTTTAATTATAACTATTTATGTTATATAAATTTTAAGTATATATAAAAAATTTTATTAATATAAATTAAATAAATTATAACATATATTAAACTGTAATTAAGTAAATTAGAAATATTACGCCAGCTTGAGCCTGCCATATGTAAGGATGTCAACGTGGCTCTCGTCCGACAAAATATCAATGTATATCTATATATATTATCAATTATAAAAACTCAATTAATTTTATATGTTACGTTATTTAATTCTCTTTTTTAATTATAAAATAAAATATCATTAGTTTATATTATTATTCTTTTACTCTCTCTTAATAATCTTTCTAAAGTTTAGATATTAATTTTCTCAATTTAAAAATTATTTTAGTTATATTATTAATCCTATTGATATAGCATCTCCTCCTTAATTTATTAATAAATAAATATATACTAAATTATAATTAAATAAATTAAAAGCATATTAAAATTTTAATTCTATTAAAATATTAAAAAAAAGACTATAAACTAGCATAAAGTTAATATCAAATACAACTATAAAAATTACTAAGGAAACTTGAATTTAAATCAAATATTTAGATATTTCTAAAATTAAACAAATACTGCTATATAAATATTTTACAAATTTTTCCTCAATTTCTCTAAATATAATATACTAGTATTAGACTTGTGCAATGCAAAAGTTTATTGTATTTATTGAAAATTATATTTTTAATTATATTTTATTTAAATATAAAAAATAAAAAGAGTTTAAAGTATGAATATTTTTCTTTTTAAGAAAAAAAAGTTTGAAATTTTTTTCATCTTTAAAAAAAATAAAGAAAGAAATTTATGATTATTTTTTATTTTCTTTAATTATAACTATTTGTGTTATGCAAATTTTAAACATATGCAAAAAAATTTATTAATATAAATTTTTTAAATTATAACATATGTTAGATTGTAATTAAGTAAATTAGAAATATGTTAAAATAATAATTCTATCAAAAAATTAAAAAAAACTACAAATTAATTATTAAGTTAATATTAAATACTATAAGTCATAAAAATCAATTTTAAAAAATCCTAAAATTAAGCAAACATACCATTTGAATAAGATTGACAACATAGCTAAAAAAGAATAACTAAGTTTTCTCTTAAATTTAATAACATATGTTGACAGTAATATTATATATTAGAATCACAGCACACATGGGTTTAATTATATTTGTTCACAAAATTTTCTTTACTCATATTTTATTTTAAAAAAAATAAAAAATATTTAAATATTGAATATTATTTTTTCAAAAAATTAGAAATAATTTTTTCTCTCCAAATCTAATTTAGGTTAGGTTTTTGCTTTTTTAAGAAAAAAAGGGTAAATTTGAGAGTTTTTTTTTTTCCAATGAGGTTTTAAGAGTATTTTTTTTCTTCCTATTTATTTTTTTATTTTGTTTTATTAAAAAATTTATCATTATAGAAATTTAATTATAATTAAAATAGAGTTTTATAAATCAAAACCATCTTTATTTAATTATAATTAAATTTATATTGATTGATTGATTTATAAAATTTTACTTTGATTGTAATCAATTTTTTATAATTGTAAGATATTTTAATATTTTTAATTTGTAAATTTACAAGTAATCATCGTAAAGAATCAAGGGTTTTGATATTTGGATAATAAAATTGAATAAGATTGATACCTTTTGTTGGTAATTTGTAATTACACCTACATTTTTGCGAAAAATTGCACTTTTGTTGTTTTCGTGAAAGTTTAAGGAAAAGAAAATAAATGTAAAAAAAAAAAGGTCCTGTGGAACTACAAATATATTGATTAAAAGCAAGCTCGAAACTAGCGTTGTCATTTATTTTGCAACGGTGACAATATAAGTAGGCAAGCCAAGCATCCTGTCACATAGTTAAACTTGGATCGTACTAATCCATACAACACTTAGACACTTTGTAAAAAAAGATAAACTAAGTAAACTTTAGAGAGTTTGAATGAATCGACTTAAAGTCGAGAGAGGCTAGAAAGAGGTTAGGAAATCGAAGGTACAAGAGAGAGTTTTACAAAGGAGAGAACTTTCAATTCGATGGCATGTCTTATAAATGAGAAGAGTGAGGTATTTATAGTGGTTCCACTTCCTTAATATGTGGTTACAATTACTTGTTCCAAATTTCTATGGAACCCTCTAGATCAAGACTATTCTAGAATAATTTAGATATTTACAAAAGAGAATTTTAGAGACTTAACACATAAGCATCCGTCCAGAATGTTTTGGCGAAGTCTTTGAGCAATAATCGGGTTAAACATCCAACGGACCTAGTTTGATAATGCTTTCGAGATAGGCCGTGACATCCTCCCTCACTTAATCTCGTGATGTCTTCGTCACGCCTTCGTCCTTGTAATGTTGAATATGGTCAGCAAATTGCCAAAGTAAATTTTCTCGTTCCTAACTAGCCTCATGATCTAGTAGATTTTTCCACTTAAACTAAATACTCTGTGTAATTAGGAATTCCTCTTTTTCGTATCACCCTATTGGCAAGGATGCATTCCACTTCCTTATTGAATTCAATGATTACAACAATTGGTGCACGCTTGGATTCCCTACGACTTGGATATTTTGTGTCTTTATGAAAGATCTTCATAAGACTTATATGGAAAACATTATAAATTTTGAGTCTTGAGGGAAGTTAGACTTGGTAAGTAGCCTTCTCTACTCGCTTGATTATGGGAAATGACCCTTCGTATTTTCTCACCAAGCCTTTATGCACTTTGTGCAAGGACTCAAATTGGTTGGGTAGTAACTTTACCATCACCAAATCTCCCTCCACATATTCCTTTTGGTGTCGTTTGGCATCGGTCCACTTTTTCATCTGTTTAATAGCTTTGTCAAGACAGGCTTTTGTGATGTTTGCCTCATCATGCCATTCTTTTGCAAACTTGTAAGCTGTAGGGTTGTTTCCCGTGTAAGAAAAGGCAATAGCAATTGGGGTTAGAGGCTGTTGTCCTGTGATAATTTCAAAGGGACTTTTGCCCGCTGTTTCATTTCTTTGGAGGTTATAGGAGAATTGAGCAACGTCAAACAACTTTGCCCAATCTCACTGATAGATACTAACATAGTGCCTTAGGTATTGTTCCAACAAAGCATTAATGTGCTCAATTTGGCCATCACTTTAGAGATGGAAATTGGTTGAAAAGTTTAGATTAGTCCTCAATAACTTGAACAATTCATGCCAGAACTTGCCTATAAAACGAGAATTCCTATTGCTTATTATGCTTTTAAGTACTTCTCATAACTTCACCACATTCTTAAAGAATAGGTGAGTTGTTTTGTCGACTTTGCAATTAGTAGGGGTTAAAATGAAAGTGGCGTACTTGCTGAATCGATCAACAATTATCATGATGATTCCAAACCCATCGGACTTGGGTAAAGTCACAATGAAGTCCATTAAGACACTTTCCTAAGGTCTTTCAGCAATTGGTAGTGGCTAAAGTAAACCAGTTGGACGTTGTTGTTCCATCTTGTCTTGTTGACAAATGAGACAAGTTTACACATAGGCCTCAACATTGTTCTGCATTTGTGGCTAGTAATAGCTTTATTGAACAAGGACAAAGGTTCATGTCATACTTGGATGACCAACCTTTAGGGACTCATAGCACTCCTTGAGAACGTTTCTCTGTAGGTTTCCCCACTTAGGCACGAAGAATCAATTGCTAACCGTCATGAGAATCTCATCGTTTAGCCAAAACCGTCGAGTCTTCCCTTCGCTAACCATTCTTAACAGATTCTTGGCGAAGTTGTCTTGCAACGTGCCTTTCTTAATTCATTCAAAGAAGTCACTCTTTGGTGTGCTGGTAGATAGTGCTACTAGTTCCGTCTTTCGACTTAATGTATTGGTAACAACATTAGCCTTATCTGGTGCATATTGAAGCTTATAGTCGAATTTGGCCAAGCAATCTTGCTAATGAGTTTACTTAGGGCTAAGTTTCTTTTGCGATTAGAAGTAGCTTGTGGCGACATTATCAATCATGATTATAAACTGACTTCCAAGCAAGTAATGCCTTTATGTATGTAGGCAATAGATAGTGACAGTCATCTCCTTGTCTTGGACAATGTACCACCTCTCCCTATCGTTTAGTTTGCGACTTTCATAGGTAAAAGGATGTCTATCTTGCATCAAGACTCCCCCGATGGCAAAGTTAGATGTGTTAGTGTGAACTTTGAAAGCATTCTGATAGTTGGGCAGCACTATAAAGGGTTATTTAGAGATTAAATGTTTTAATCTCTCAAAGGAATATTGACATTCTTTTGACTAATGCCATGTAATGTTCTTCTTAAGTAGATCTATCAATGGTGCGACTATGGTAGAATATCTCTTGATAAACCGCTAATAGTAGTTGACTAGTCCTAAGAATGATCGCAATTTAGGGAACTTCGTTAGAGGTTCCCACTCTTGAATGGCATAAACCTTTGCTAGATCCATCATGTGTTTGTCATCCTTGATCTTGTGACTATGGAAATTCACCTCTTGCTTCGCAAAAGAGCATTTCTCCTTCTTAACATATAGTTCATTTTCGTGGAGAACTTGAAAGACTTATTTAAGATGATCTTTGTGCTTTTCAAAAATATTACTATAAATCACTATGTTATCCAAGTAAACCACCATAAATTTGTCAAGGAAGGGATGAATTACCTTGTTCATTCATATACAAAAGGTAGCAGGGGTATTGGTGAGACCAAATAGCATAACTAAGAACTCGAAAGCTTCATAACGCATCACGCACGCAGTTTTTGGTTTGTCACTAAGTGGTATGCAAACTTGATAGTACCCCAACCTTAGGTCTAACATTATGAAGTACCTTACATTCCCCAATTGATCAAAGAGGTTGACTATCAAAGGAATTGAGTACTTGTTCTTGATGGTTACCTTATTTAAGGCTCGATAGTCAATGCATATTTGCAGCGATCCATTCTTTTTCTTTTGAAATAAGACTGGAGCATCGTAAGGGGCTTTTGATGATTAGATGTAGTTTGAGTTAAGCAAATCTTGAAGTTACTTCCTTAGTTCTACAAGTTCAAGAGGTGTCGTGTGGTAAAGGGCTATGGTAAGGGGTCGGCATTGGGTTCTAACTTAATGTGATGATCCACATCTCGCATAGGAGGAAGTTTCTTAGGCAACTTTAAAGGCATCACATCCTTGAACTTCTAAAGGACAGCTTGAATAAGTTGCAGCAGCGAAGGAGTAAACTTTATCATATCTTCTTCATCCCTTAATTCTTTTATTGTGGCAACATAACTTTGATCTACCTTGAGACCTTGTTTGAATTATAAGGCAAAAATCATTGATGATTTAGATTTCTCCATGCTTTTCAAAGGAATTACTCGAATCTTATGGTTGTTAAGAATGACAAGACAATTTGATGCAGGAACGGGAAAAGCTAGAATTTTGCAGAAGAAAGCAAGACCCAAAACCATTTTAAAATCGTGCATAGGAACAATGGTAAAGTCTAACTTACCGTGCCAATTGTTAATTTGGATGGTTATTCCTTCCACTATCCCATGAATTGGCTTTGCCTTGGAATTGACTGCCTTGATGGTGCTAACTTCCTTTACATGTTTGAGGTCTAAACATTTGGCTTCTTATATGTCCATGAAGTTGTGTGTGACTCCTATGTCTAACATAATACACATAATTTTGCTTTATATGGTCGTGTTCACGTATAATAAGTCTTTTTTTTTAGGGATAGTTGGAAAGGAAATCTTGGAGAGAGTACCCAAATGTTGGATAACTCCCAAATCGACTTGAAGCTTCTCTTTAGACCTTTATTTGTTGAGTTCTACCATAATAGCATTCATTACCTTGCAATTAGGCAATCCCTAACCTAATGTAGTTCGTTACAAATAAAGTAAGACTTTGGAAGTTCGCTGGCATCATGCTTGCCCAAAGAGTTCTTGGGCTTACCACTTGAGGATTTTTAATATTCTCCCTCTTTATGGCTTATTTCTTTTTTCTGTTCGTCTTTCTCTCCCCTACTTTTATTAGAATTAGGCTTTTTATTCTTGGAATAAGCAGAATAGTGAATCAATTTTAGAACTTTTTTAGTAAAATCTTATAGTTTATAGTATTTGACATTAAAATCTATAGTCTTTTTTAATATGTTAATAGAATTAGAATTTCAAGATATATTTAGTTTTTTTTTTCAAGCTATAAAATCAAGTATAATTAATTTACATTATTATTTCTTTGTTTTCTTAATACCAAATTACTCAATTTTAGATATTAATTTTTTTACTTGAACAATTTTCTTTTAAAGTTGATACGTATAGTTGATTATAGTAATATTATTAATTAAAGTTTTAATTATAAATTTAGTTATAATTGACCTTTAATAATAAAATTTATTTCACTTTTTAGTCAATTATTCAATTTTAATTTCATTTAATTATTAGTGTGAATATAAAAATTTTTAAATTAACTAGAATACTAATTATAGTCAATAACCAAATAAATTTTAATTTTATTTAATTCTAAAATATAAATAAATTATTTTAATTAATTATTCTTAGAAGCATAATTTGAAAATTTGTCATTTTAACACTTCTTATTAAATATCAAGAACTTGTATAACATGTAAACGTAAATCTAATCATATTAGTATTATTAAAGTTAAGAAAATATTAGTGATTCAAATCAATTTTTTAAAAGAAGTTAAATTCAAAAATTTTTCTCTCTCTAAAAAATAAAAAGAGAAATTTAAGATAACTTTTTTATTTTTTAGAACTTATTTTTCATATTTTTTAATTATAAGTATTTTCTTTGTATGGATTTTATTGCTTGTCATTTAAAATAAAAAGAAATACAAATTATGAGAATTAAAAAAAAATTAAAAGTAGTTATTTTAATATAATTAGAACTTTAATATGTATATGACTTATTTACTTTATTTAACTATTATCTAATATGTATTTTAATTTATTTAACACGTATTTAAAATTTGCATAATACAAGTATTTATAATTAAGAAAAATAAAAAATATATTTTAAATAAAAAAGAGAATAATCATTAATTCATTTTTTATTTTTATGGAGAGGAAAAAATTTCTAAATTTACATTAAAAAATACTTATAATTTGTTTTCTTAAAATTAATGAAAAAGTTGTTATTAAATTTAATTTTTATTTTTTAAAAAGTAAAAATATTCATAATTTAAGTATTTTTTGTTTAAATACAACAAAAATAAAAATTCACTCATTTAACTTGCTCAAAAAGTTTCCTTTTTATTTTTTAGAAAGGAGAAAAAGATTTTTTTTTTCAAATTTACCTATTTTTCTAAAAAGGAACTATTTCTAAACTTTTTTTTTTGTTTTCATGAAAGAAAAAAAAAGAAGAAAAAAACTATTTCTAAATTTCTCCTTTTATTTTCTTAAGAAGGAAAAAAAGAAACTTAAATTAGCAGGATTTTTTAAAAAAAAGATCAAACAAATTTTTATTTTTTTTCTTAAAATATAAAGCAAAATAATTTCTTAAAATCAATTTAATTTTGCTTTCTGTTCTCTCATATTTTAATTGATTACAAAAGTAAAATTAATTTAAATTAAATTTAGTTAATTTTTAGATTTTATAGTTTACTTATTTATTTTATGACTTAAATAGAGGTCAACAAGTTAGATTTTAAATTTTTTATAGTAATAAAATTTTAAATTATTATATTAATTTTTATTAAATATCATATATAAAACTCACAAAAAAAAAAAATAAGTTTAAGTGAACTCTTATGGAGTGAAAAGAATTGTCGTTAATTTTTTTTTTAATTTTTTAAAAGACAAAATAATCATAATAAAATGAATTTTTTTTCTATTTAAATAAAATATAAAGAAAAACTTATTTTTTAATAAATTTGATAAATTTATGTATCATAAAAGCTTAATACTGATATGTGTGTGTGTGTGTGTGTGAGAAATTAAGAGAAATGTTTAATTTATTGATAAATTTTTTTTTTAATTTTTTTAGAATGAAAAAGAAAAGAGAAAATTTTTCCTAAGTTTATTTATTTTTTTAAAAGAGAAAAAAAAATTATTTCTAAACTTCTCTTTTTGTTTTGAAAGAAAAAAAAAACATAATCCTAAATTTTTTTAATTTTTAAGAAATAAAAATACATAAAATTTAAACTTATATTTTTCTTAAAAATGAAAATAAATTTAAATTATGTATATATTTAAAATAAATTAACAAATTTTTTATTTTTTGATATAAAACATAAAAAATTTCTTAAAATCAATTTAATTTCAATAATTGTTCTCCCATATTTTAATTGATTATAAAAGTAAATTTAAGTTAAATTAGATTTAATTAATTTTAAGATTTAAAATTTATTTATTTATTCTATGATTAAAATGGGACTCAACAAAGCCAGATTTTACAATTTTTATTATTTTAATGAAATTTTTGAATAAATGATTAATTTTTATTAAACGTCATATCTTAAAGCCACCAAGTGTCAAGATAAACAAGTTCAAAACAAACTCTTATTTCATCGATTAACCCCCCAACTTTCATTGCCCATCCAAATTAAACAAGAAGTTTCGTTTTCTCGCAAGCACTCGAAAAAAAACTTTTGACGTTTCTTTCTTGTTTCATCGTCCAATCACCGTTGTCAAATTTTTGCTTTGCCTTTCCTTCCCTTTTCTTTCTCTCAAATCAAATCTTATTCAAAACCCCCAATTCATTCATCCTCCCAACAACCAAAATTGAAATTTTAAGACCCACCTCAGATCTCAATGTTTTTTTTTTTTGAAAAAAAAAAAGGAGAAAAAATTTAGGGTTTATAATTAAATCCCCGAAAATTTCTAATGCAATCTCTTGTTGATTAAGAGAGAGAGAGAGAGAGAGAGAGAGAGAGAAAGAGAGAGAGAAATTTTACGTAGAGAAAGAAGGGGAGAGGTGGGGAGGGAAGATGTATAGCAATTTCAAAGAGCAAGCGATCGAGTACGTGAAGCAAGCCGTACAAGAAGACAATGCCGGAAACTACTCAAAGGCGTTTCCTTTGTATACAAACGCCCTCGAGTACTTCAAGACCCACTTGAAGTACGAGAAGAACCCCAAAATCAAGGAAGCCATTACACAGAAATTCACCGAGTATCTCCGCCGCGCTGAGGAGATCCGTGCCGTTCTTGATGAGGGTGGCCCCGGCCCCGCCTCCAACGGTGGCGATGCCGCTGTGGCTACCAGGCCCAAGACCAAGCCCAAGGACGGCGAGGATGGCGAGGATCCTGAGCAGGCTAAGTTGCGGGCTGGTTTGCATTCCGCGATTGTAAGGGAGAAGCCTAATGTCAAGTGGGTTGATGTTGCTGGGTTGGAAAGCGCCAAGCAGGCCCTCCAGGAGGCTGTCATCTTGCCCGTTAAATTTCCCCAGTTCTTTACCGGTAATTCTTCTTCGTTTTTTTTTTTTTTTTCGACGTTAATTTGTGATCTTCAATTTGATGGGGTTTTAGACATGACTTCAGAGATTAATGGGTAGGTGTCCAATGAGTAGATGTTGAATTGGTTTTAAAGTACTGATAATGAAAATATGGTCCTGCTAATATTTAATCTTCATAAGTATCTTTTAAAGTTTCAGCTTAAGCATGATCAGTTTGTTATGCCGGTGATATTTAGATAAAAAAATCCATTTGAGCTTTTTTCCCTCCTAGTTGACTTGGAAGCGGAAGTGATTTTCAGGGTTTTCAGTCAAGTTGGGTGCACTTTAGGCTTTATTTGAACGTAATGGTTTAACGCATTCTTGTTACGAACACATGGCAAACTGAATTTTGGATGTAACATTTTGTGGCACTATGTCTGATCCTTTTTGGGCTTTTGGCTGGGTCCTGTGAATAATTCCCACCCCTCACCCACCCCATTCTAACGTCTGTAGTCAATGCGTTTCCTTGAATTTCTTTGTTTTAGGCAAGAGACGACCATGGAGGGCTTTTCTCTTGTACGGCCCACCTGGAACTGGAAAGTCTTATTTGGCAAAGGCTGTTGCAACTGAAGCAGACTCTACCTTTTTCAGGTGAAAGCTATTTCATTTGTCTGCCACAAATTTATATGTTCTGTTTGGCTACCTTGATCTCTGTTTAGTGTCTCTATACCTGTACTTATAGCATGTATTGCCGGTCTTCTTCCCCTTTCTTCACAGTGTTTCTTCTTCTGATCTTGTTTCAAAGTGGATGGGTGAGAGTGAAAAATTGGTTTCAAATCTTTTTCAAATGGCCCGTGAAAGTTCGCCATCCATCATCTTCATTGATGAAATAGATTCCTTATGTGGCCAACGTGGAGAAGGCAACGAAAGTGAGGCTTCAAGACGTATCAAGACAGAACTTCTTGTCCAGATGCAGGTATTTTTTTTCATGTACTGTCTTGTGGGGAAGAAGAGTAGCAACGCTTTTTTTCTCTTTTTTTTTCCTATCATCTTCTGTCCATCCATACTTTGCTACTAACCCATTAGGTTATCCTAACTGGCGATAGTTTCCGTTTTGTTTAATCAATGACATAAATAGTCTCCATTTTAATGGGAGAAGTTTTCCAATTTGCTCACTGAATAGCTAGGATCTTAAGTGAAAGCAGGGCTAATTTAAGCCTTGTGTGGTCAACATTGGAGGCTGCTGCTTCAGATCATCGTGGAATGAATTATGCAATTGTTCCCATAGAAACTTAATAGCTAGCATTTCAAACCCTGTGTGCTTTCCTTGAAAAATATTTGAACCAACATTTTGCTTCTTTTCTGGTTTGTTACCCATAATTATAGATGCTGAGTGCTTCCGGTTGCCATTTCTTTTAATATGTTGTTAATGGGATGGGTTGCAGAATTGTTGAGCCTTAAACCGGATTATTTTGAGAGTCCATCAGTTTTTAGTAATTCAAAGTCGTGTATACAGC
Source organism: Ceriops tagal (assembly GCA_021533255.1). NCBI lineage: Eukaryota > Viridiplantae > Streptophyta > Magnoliopsida > Malpighiales > Rhizophoraceae > Ceriops > Ceriops tagal. Next base: position 3,956,227 of record CM038607.1, read on the forward strand.
TTTCTTTAAGAGATGATGTTGCCAATGAAATATAAGCACTCAACAGTGAGACTAGCATGTGTCACTGAATTGCAGACATTCAAGTAAGATTTGTTACTCTAGATGCTCTGTAGTTTTTGTAGCACAAGTGGCCATGGGTTACTAGAACAAGTATTGCTGTTTCTTTATACATGTAACTGTAGTGGTGTATATGTTGAATGGGTCTATGCTATGTTATATTAAATTGAGTGTCAATTGAGGAATGATGGTGCTTGTTTTTTATTATTATTATTATTATTATTATTTTTAAGAAATCCTATTGCTGTATGTTGCCTTATCTCATATAATCAAGCTCGTCTCTTCAATGAGATAAGAAGGGTTGAGGTTGATAGCTGATAGATGAAATCTTTATTATAGCTTAATCTTAAAGTTTCATCTATTCAGTTAATGGGCGAAGGTCTTGTATTAATGCTATACATCCTATTGTTGTTTGTTGCCTTATCTCTCATAATCAAGCTTGTCTCTTCAATCAGATAAGAAGGGTTGAGGTCGATAGTTGATAGATGAAATCCTTATTATAGCTAATTAAGCTTAAAATTTCATCCATTCATTTAATGGGCGAGGTTTTGTATTAATGCAATACAAGATAAACAAAACCTAGAAGAGAATCCTAAAAGGAGTTGCCTTGTTGGCTTAGCCAGAAAATTTTTCAAGAGGTAGTTATTTTTTCTTTGACTATGGTAAGCAGTTTTGTGTCAGTGAACCATTAGACACTCTCTTAGCTCAAATCTGAATTTGAAAAACTAGTTTGACTGCATTAGTATTCTCTCTTGCATCAAGGCTGCAAGCCCATGATGATACAGCAATTATCAATAAAGTTTTTTTTTTTTAATTTTTTCATTGTTTTGTTTTGTACCGCATATTTTGATAATATATCAATTTTGTTAGAGTTTGTTTGCTCTTTAAATTTTGGTATATGAGTTAAGTTCTTTGTTTAAGTGAATGTCATATCCATGCATTCTGTTTCTATCTTGTGACTTGTTTTTGGTGCATGTCCTTGACCCCTGGAATTTTTTATTTCTTATACCCACCGGTAATGGATGCCCTTGAATGGGTTCTTAGCAATCATTCTGTAACTCCTGAAATTAACTTCTAGGTGCTTTGTTTCAACACTGGTTACTTTGTGATCATAGTGCCTTAAGCTTGAGCAAAGTTTATTGGATATGTTATTGGCAGAAATATAATGGGGAACATATAAAGAGGATTGAGAAGTTATACGGATTTGCATACCTAAATACTTGGTAGTAAATTTTTGGCTTTTGTTTTCACTCTATTTTTCTCTAACCTTAGGATGTAAACGTTTCCTTTTTGTTGTTGTTGGATAGCTTCACTTCTAATTTAGGTTGTGTTTATAGCATTGCATTCCTGGCAGCAATATAGCTATGTTTCTGTACATGTCCACATCTGATTGTCTGAAAGTAAGGGGACATAATTTTAGGCAATTTCTTAGATGATTCTTGTAAGTTTAGTTAGCCCGCTAACTCAACATATTACATTTCCATTAAACCTAACAAGCTGGTGCTTACCACTGTTGATGACACATCATGCTTACTTTGTGAAAGGATCACAAATTGTTGATTGCTGCCATTTTTTTAATAATCCGCCTGGGCTCCATTAGTGTTGTTCTTTGTTTAGTTGTCAATGTCCTAGTAGTTGGAATCAGAATGTACTTGCTGTAGAAATTCCTTTCAAGTAGCATATGGAAGTTGGCTTCACTTTTCCTGCATTTCAGGGTGTAGGACAAGATGACCAGAAGGTTCTTGTTCTCGCAGCAACGAATACACCATATGCTTTGGATCAGGTGAGAGAAGTGCAGAAGATTGTTTCTGTTAGCCAATTGGGGTTTTTGGGGTTATTTAGTGCTGTTGCTAACCAATAGTAATTACAGGCAATTCGGCGGCGTTTTGACAAGCGTATATATATTCCCCTTCCAGACGCAAAGGCTCGGCAGCATATGTTCAAAGTATTAGATCTTCTCATTTATTTGCTGTTGAAAAATTTACTTGTTAATGTAATATGCGTCAACCTTGTGCAGTCTTTGCTGAAGCTTTAAAGAATTTAAACAGGTTCACCTAGGTGATACACCTCATAATTTGATGGAAAGTGATTTTGCAAGTTTAGCTTACAGGACTGAGGGCTTTTCAGGTTCAGACATATCTGTTTGTGTAAGCATAACGTCGCTTGAAATGCTTTGTGACTGCTAATTTTATCAGTTATAACCTTCCCTAGGTTATTTTAGAAAGGGGTGTTAACACTGTAATTCTGCTTCTTTTTTTGCTGTTTTGACAGGTTAAGGATGTCCTCTTTGAGCCGGTTCGAAAAACCCAGGATGCCATGTATTTTGTTAAGACTCCTAATGACATGTGGGTTCCTTGTGGACCAAAGCAAAGAGGTGCTGTCCAAATTACCATGCAGGAGCTGGCAGCTCAAGGACTTGCAGCTCAGGTATGGCTCGATGCTTTAGATATGACATGCAAAGTTAACTTGAAAATCACTCCTAATCAGCTATGTTGTAGCCCCAATAATATATATGTATAGCAACCAATGTTTTTTTTTTTTTTTTTTGTCTTTTCCTTTTGGGTGAAAGAATATAAACTATCCAAAAATAACAAAATGGGACTAAGGTTACTCTCTGAAATTACACTCTTAAGGTATCTAAATAGCCTATATGGGATATGTTTTTCTGTTCCTGTTGGTCTTCATAGTGGCTATTCATGTTGATGATAAATGCATCTGCAGATCCTTCCACCTCCCATCACTAAAACAGATTTTGATAAAGTTCTTGCAAGACAGAGGCCTACAGTTAGCAAAGCAGATCTAGAGGTTCACGAAAGATTCACCAAGGAGTTTGGAGAGGAAGGCTAGGGGATCTGAGGATACGATGACCCCTTGATCCACAATTGTGAGTGCAACTGCAATGATTTGTACCTTAATTATTGTTTCTGGATCCAAGGAATCATTTAACTTTCTGTCCATTGGGAAAGGTTACTTTGACTTCCCCTTTGTATTGAGATGTGAAAGCTTGTCAGAACATGTATAAAGATTTTTGGAAATATGATTGCCAGATTTAGATCATCATCTGTTTATAATGCTACTTTGCCTACAGGTGCATATTGTAACGTTTCCAACAGATTGCATGGTTTTGAAGATCATCGAGTTTCAGATGCATGTTGGACGAATGTTCTAAATCTGTATTTGAGAATAACGTGGAGGTGGCTACTGGCTGCAATTTGTAAATGCGTCCATCTCCCACCAAAAACGGTGTATTGTAATACAGCATCCTGGATGGATGCATATCTTGTTTTAATTACAATTGGCAAATGCGTTCCGTCGCCTGGAATAGCCTGCCAGCCAAAGCTTAAGTCAATTTATTTATCATACCATTGCATGACCTGTGCAGATATTTTCTTGATGTTTCGACGATATTGGCCAAGAAATGCCCCTGAAGTTCCTGCTTAAATTGTTGAGTGGTGAAAAAGCCTTATGGTCTTGTCGTTTTTGCAGGGATGGATAAAGAATCAGGCAAAAGCAGTGTTTGACGAAGACTTACCCGCTCCCATCCCATAGATTTAAAGTCTCCCATTATTGAGGATTCTAAGGTGCCTAGGAATTTAACGAAGTCCACGAAAATTTTGAGATTCCTCGTACGACTAAAGGATTTTGGATTTTGGTCTTTCAACGGCAATGAAATCTATTGAAAATTTATTTGGCAGGCGTGGTCCGAAGTACCATAAACCGAAACAATAATGATAAGATATGTTTTTATGTGTTGGCTTAAATGCCTAATTTTTAACATCTGAGATAGTAGTTTAACTGTGATTTAATGTTCTTCTATTTGTATTATGTTAGATTTGAGTATCCTTATTTTCGTCCGTCTTCCAAATAAAGAGGAATTACATAGCATTAGGTTCCAGACTTGTTTAACGGGCTGAATAGGAAAGATCTCCCGAAAAACTGGCTGAACGCATCTGAATTGCTGTTCAAGTGATAGCCTCTGCATTTTGTTTTTTTACTTCCAGGTCTTTCGAGAAGGTTTACACAAAGTGTGGGAGACGTGCCATGCTGACCATGTCGCGGGGACCTTGATCGATTAAAAGAATTTTCTGATCAACGCTGCAACATGTTGAAAATTGTGGAACTCACGTCTATAATAAAGGTGTTTGATAGGTACCTTTAATTAAAAAAAAAAAAAGGGTATAAATACAGTAAGATTAAGATTAGGGTGAAGAGGTAGTTGATTCGTATGGTAAATTTTTATTTGATTAAGGTAAAATTTGGCTCACGAATAGAGGATATCTTATTTTTTATTTTCACTGATCGAGATTAAACTTAGTAAACTGTAAGTATAAATTTTGATTTATATTTTATAGTTTATGTTTAAAGAAGTTATTTTATTTATAATTTTGATCAACTTTGTAATTAGAAAATCATTTGTAGTTCGATCAAGCTGTCTTTTGATTAGTTAATAGAAGATATATATTTCTTAATTCTGAACAGTTGAATCATAATTTGTCTTTTTACAAAGACAGGTTTTTATTTTAAAATCATGATAACTTGTTTGTCTCTATTTTCTCTATTATAGTAGTATCTATAACAATTTTTTAAAATATAAATTATAAAATAGAAATCAAAATTCACATTTATAGTCTATTAAATCTGATTTTTACTATTTAGAAGGAAAAATAAGATATTCTCTCTATTCATAAATTAAATTTTAATTCGGATAAGAATTTATTATTAAATTTAAAAAATAAGAAATGTCACTCCTATTGGAATTCTCTCCTCCGTATGTCTTGCTCCTTGAGTTTGACCTGTGAGCGTTTGATGTTACCAGTTACAAACTCGGGCTCATTTGGAGGCTCAGTCGTCTTTGGCTTTCAGCTCTCCAAATGAGTATCGCCAGTGCCTTCTTTCATACATACATTTCATGGCAATGTCTTCTATTTTAATAGTTTTATGTGTGTGTCAATAATATTAGGCACATATATAGTTCGTGCCTGGGTTATTTGTTATTCGAGCAGTAAACATACATGCACTCCTAATCTCAGAGAAGCGGATGAATCATCATATAGTAAAAATCTGGCTTGGGATGCTTATGTGCTTGTAAGGCTCATGTAAACATTTTCCCATGCTTCCTAATATGCTTCCCTTCGCTTGGGGATTCTTTTTCCTTGCGTGTTGGGCCAGGAACTGGGTGTTTGTGGGTGGGGAAGTAAGGTGGTGTACAATATTCTTAGAAGATACGAGCTTCAATATCTTAAAAGTCTATTTCTTTCTCTCGTGTGTGAGTGTGTGTGTGTGTGTGTGTGTGTGTGTGTGTATGCCCATTTTTAGCCGCAGTCACATGTTACTTGAAGTTGTACATTTTTAGGGCATGCTTTTCTTAATTTTCTGGGTCTCTACAGGGATTGAGAAAGCACAAACTCCCAAGGGAAGATATCCTTCCAGCAAAATGGCGTCAAATAGAAAAGTCCAGCGTTTGCTTCATGAGTTCATGGATCTCCTGTCTGAACATGACAATCCTGAAACTAATCCTGATCATAAGGACCCATTTGCCAGTAGCTGTGTCTCGCCCAGCAACTAACAGGATGGACGTTGACCCAAAAACAACTGATCACGCTAGCACTTCAGCAGCATCAGCTGATCATCCGGGCTCGCTTCCACCAACAACGGGTCATAAGGACTTTAATGACATCAAAACAAAAGAAACAGATTGTAGTTCCTCAGCTACTGGCCATGTGGACTCTGCTCCACCCGTGGCGGATCAAGTTATCTGATTCTTTTTCCAGACTTTGGCTGCTACTTTCGTCTATTTATGTGCGAGTCTTTGTGTATGCAGGTGTTGAACCTAGATTTGTTATTGGATTTGCTAGCCCAACTCCCATGAAAGCCTTCTGTTGTTTTCGGAGCTTCGGCCTATTGAACCTGTTGTGTGGCCCGTTTAAAGCCTTCTCATCACAGCCTTGTATTGTTTTTGGAGCCAGGTGGGTATTTGTTGTGCAAGTCCTAAAACGTCGTTTTGTTACCTTCGTATTTTTATTTTTATTTTTTTGCACATATTTGTATTCAATAAAACATCGGTCTTATAAATATTGCTCATTATACTAACTATTACCCATTTTATCATTAGACTTTGAAAGGCGAGGAATTGCTTGAGAGTCCAATGTCACGTTAGGCAAAAATTGAGTTTCAAAGAATCTGAAAATAATCTCCTAAATTTCACTCAAGACTATAAGGATTCTAATTAAATTCTTTTTATGGGCTTGTAATGAGTTAGATTTTTTTTTTCTTTTAACTTTATAATTGAAGTTGATTATAAATGATAATGATTTGTTTGTATGTTTGTTTTTATTTTTTATTTTTTTTTCTTTTCTTTGTTTTCTTTTTCTTTATATTCAAATTCAAAATTAACCGGGATCTCAATACACTCAAGTTGCCAAGAGAGTGAGAGTGAGAGTGAGAGAATCAACACACCCACCCTTAATTAGGCCGGATAAAATAAAGTACAACAAACAAAGATGATCAGACTCAATTAATGTATCACGTTACATGCTATTCTTGAGACTGACAGTGAATTGATCTCATTATATCTAAACAGTATATGACAAATAATCAAATATCCAATAAAATACGGATGGATGCAAATAATATATTGGATGCATTCACTCTTAAATTTATCCAACCAATCACTACATCCATGCATGTTATGAGGGATGCCACGAAATCGTGTCACTAACTTTTTTAAAAACACCATACCAGAAAATATAAAAGCATATACAAAATTCTAAAAAAAATAGATTTTTTCTTTTTTGTAACTTGACCCTAAAAATTAAATTGATACCTCGCCTCCACCCTCCCCAAAAAAGAAATCTATTTTTTTTTCTTTGAGTAAACACACCAAAAGAATTCTAGTTCAAGTTAGAGTTAGAAATTTACAACAAAAAAAAAAAAAAAAAGAAAAAGAAAAAAGAAGGTTTTCCTTATAACTTGACCTAAAACTACAATTCTTGTTATATATATATATATATATATATATTATTCACACATGTTCTCTCAATCTACTCAATCATACCCCCAACATCTCTCTTTGATTACTTATTGAAGAATGAAAATTCTTTCGTACGCTGGAATTAAAAAAAGAAAAAAGGGCTATAAGAGTCGTTCTAAGATTGGCTTTCCCTTTCAATAGGAAAGGAGCCTTTAGATCTAGCTCGATCAATATACTTTATGCCTCTCTCTCTCTCTCCTCCTGTAAAGAAATTTCTCCACCAAGCTTCTTGTCTAGTTGGGTATGCCTGATTTATGGGACAAGGCATGCTACGGAAGCATTTGATGAATTCTCGATCGCCGCCTTTCATTCCTTTTCGATGAGAGTTTTATTGAGAATTATGTTACAGCCAATCTCTCTCTCTCTCTCTCTCTCTCTCTCTCTCTCTCTCTTGTTTTAATAAAAAAATAAAATAAAACTTGGGCTTGGAACTTTTCAAATGTCTTACGCTATTGACATGAATGATCATTCATGTCCTTCAAACTAATATGAAAAGAAAGTTGTGCATGAAAATGAGACGTCGCAGGCTGAATCAATTAGTTGAAATTTTCCTACTTTGGAATCATGCAAATGGTTGAATATTGAATATTACGAATGGTCCTTTAGTTTGGGTAATCCGGTCTGGAGGGCATAAGATCAATAGGAAATTCAAGCATGGTGGAGTTGAAAGCGATACGTGAGGCGGTGTCACCGTGGGCAACAGAAGGTAGACTAATTGTGGAGAATGATTGAATAGATGAATATATATATATATATATAAATCGAGGGAAAGGACATGGCAACATGCATTAATCTTTAATCATATTAGTAACAAAATAAAGGGGAGTATTGCTTTCGCATATGGGTCTAGAGAGGCTAATGATTTTACTGACGCGTTGGCTAAAATGGGGACTTGGTCAGTTTATGGATTCTGGTTGCCTGGTTGTACCTATTAGAGTTATGCAAATATATGAGCTGTGGGTTCAAGTCCGATGGACTTTTCGAGGAATAATATATTCATGTGCACAGCCACCGGTACTTCTTTAGCATTTAATGAGAGTTAACTTGGGCCGTTGTGTTGGCCTCTTTCATTTGACAACGCTCACTTGAACTTGAAGAAGCAGACTCGAAGGATCTTCCTCAAGACAGAAATTTCATGTTGCTTGTAGTTTGCCAACATTATCTTACCTCGAAAGCAGATTTTGTACAGGTCAAAATCCTAAGGGACTTCGGACTTTTCAGCCATGCTCATGCCCCAACAAATAATAAAAAAAAAAAAATTTAGCCTAATTAGAGGCTAGAAATTAAGAAAAAAAAAAACTCTTGTCTATTTATTTATATGGACTAGTATTTGAATTCTAGACCTAAAAGTAAGAATCAAATAATTTTAAAGGAAAACCCATTGGCTGGTTATTATTCGATAAACTTGGTTAAATCTTTAGTGCATTATCACACGAAATAGACCTACACCAAGGCAGCAAGCTAGCTTTGCCTTTTTTCTTTTTCTTTTGTCTAGATCTTAGGCTTGTCTGACTTGAAAGCTCAATTGGTTGTCTAACTACCTTTGTTGGTCAGAAATAAAAAAATTTATTAGGTTGAACCAATGAGGCAATAAAGGCATATTTAAAGCCTGCTTTAAGCAGATATATTTGTTTACTACGTAATTTATGTCTGCCAAGCTAGTTGACCTTTCTTTGGTTTCTCGAATATATTTTTAAGAACAATATAATATGTATATATATATATAAGGGGATGTTTTTTTAATGTTATCACCAAGTCGACACAACATCAATATTAGTGAAGGCTAGACAACCTTTGGCGTTTTGAATTAGACATGTTTAATTATCAAGCAATTTGTTCTGGTCGCTCTCCATGCAGTGGCTTGGTCATCTCATATTGCTTATGACAAGAAATATGAAGAGTTTTTAATTATATCATATAAGAAGTTATTTCCAAAAGTAAAATTGAACTACGTACTGCCAAACCACTATTAATACAAGTGATAAAAACTAATTCAATTTAAATAACCTGATTTAATTCTCTTGAAACTTGATTTAAATTAATTTATACTAATTGAGAAAATTAATAACCCAAAACATGATAATCTAAAATTCAAATAATCTGAATTTGTATAATCTAAAATTTAAATCTATAAAATTTAAGACCCAAATTTATAAAATCTAAAATTCAAATGACTCAAGTTAAAAATTCAGAAAATTTAAAATTTAATATATTTTAACTTAATTAATTTGAAATTTAATAACTTAAAATTTGAAATACTTAAACCTAAATCATCTAAGATTGAATAAGTTAAAATCTAATATACTAATAATTCAAAATACTTGATATTGATGAATCTAAAATTTACTAAATGTGTAATTTGAAATATTCTAAAATTTGAATGACTTAACATACTCATTTGCCAGCTACTAACAATGAGTTTGATCAGCACCATGTAATGAAATTGTAATCAATTCTTCTTTTTTTTTTTTTTGAATATTTTAAAGAATATTCGATCACATATAGTTTATCTTTGGATAATTAAGTTAATTTTTTAGGATTTTAGGATAAATGACGATTTTAACTCTTAACAAATTTTCTCCCAAGCCTTTAAATGGGTTTGACTTGTCCACCGGGCTAATGTGTGATAATTCTTTTGTTGAGCAAAATGAGAATGTGGAAGTGGTGCTTTTACATTCCTGTAAGGGAGGATCATGCCTTCATACCACATAGTGAAATGAACCCCACCTCAATTCACGGGAGGAGAAACTCCGCAGGCCGTTTGGGGGGGGGGAGGGGGGGACCAACCACTTTCACATCTGCGCATGCATAAGCATATGTTCATTTTTGCCAAACACCCAACTCTATTAGATGCTTAATAAGAAACTATCTACATTGCAATTGAGATACTCTACATCTTTGCAGATGGTTACGTACAGGAAGGGAAAGTCTCTGGAGTCCTCTCGAATCAAGAAAAATAAAAGAAAATAAGTATCAAGTGGTGGTTTGTGTCCGAGAATCAATTGTGTGTGTCAAGATTTATGTGTCAAACGACACACAATGGATGGTATGTGTGAATCAACAAAGCCCTGAGGCTGGTCCACATATATTTCATCATCAAGATGACCATGTAAGAATGCATTAGAGACATCAAGTTGGTTCATGGGTCATCCTTTTAGTGGTAGCAAGGGTAGAAGCTGTTCGAATAGTGGTAGCCTTTACCATAGGACTGAGTGTTTTATGAAAATAAAGTCATGGTAAATCCTTTGACGACGAGTTGTGCTTTATACCCATCAGCAATACTATTTGTCTTCCATTTGATACGATAAATCCACTTATTGTCAAATATAATTTTGTTTGGAGGGTGTGACACCAAAGTCCAAGTGATGTTAGCAAAAAGTGCACCAATCTCATCAGTCATAGCAGCCTGCCATTTTCTTGAATTATTTGGCTTGGGTGTAGGCTGTGGGTTCGGTGTGAAGTAAATTACACTAAACAGTTTGCAACGTAGCAATGTTTCCTTGCTTGTACTGAAGTGTCGTTGGGCGAAGAGTCATCGGGTATGTGCGGGTAATTGGAGGAATTTAAGGGTGATGTGGCCAAGAGACAACCAAATTTTGGGCGAATGAAGTGAGGTCAACAACTAAGTTAAGTCTGTTTGAAGTGGCAGGTGTCGGAGACATTACGATTTTGGATATCCACTTGAAGTAGGATGTTGGAGATAAAGGAGTAGTTTTAGATGGAGGAGGAGATAAAGATAAGGATTGATCTGGGGATAAATAAGGTAGAGATGGAGATGGATTAGGGTTGGAAGGAGAAGATGGGAGATAATCATTGATGTGGGGATAAATAGGATAGAGATGGAGATAGGTTAGGATTAGAAGCACACCAAATGAGATGGAATTGCAGTTGTGAGTTGAAGCCATGAGTGATGGAATTCCCTTTTCTGACTGGTAGCCAATTGGAATGAGAAAAATAGGTAAAAATACTTTAATCAAATTTAACATGTTTAACCCCGTATACCCGACCACTTTCAGTGTCTATAAAAATATAACTATTATGATTTGGAGAGTTCCCTAAGTAGACACATCTCTTACTGCGAAAGATTGTTGGGACATGGGAGTGGGTATACGGTACATCCAAAAATTTTTAAATTTGTGTACAACGACAATTTGCTAAAAGTTAACCCAAAGGGAGACTTGTGTCAAAAGCTTAATGCCGATACTTGCCAATACTTAATTGGTACCTTTGGTAATGCTATTTTGTTCATATGTGTGAGGACAAGTCAACTGGAGAATAATGCAATTTTCTTAAAATAGGTATTGAGCTTTTGATATTTTCCTTCAAAATCTAATTGAAATGCTTTAATTTTTAGTTGAAATTATTGTTCAATGAAAGATTAAAAATTGAGAAAAGTGTGAAAAAAATCATTTTTATTTAAGAGAAAATAGATCTAAATGTACTTGGTATAGTCATCAATAAATAATAAAAAATATTTATGATCGAGGGAAGATAATTCAGGTGCAATACGCTAAACATCTGAGTGAACTAACTCAAATGGCGCTTTACTTTTATGCTAAATTGAAGGCAAATGTAAGCTAGACATTTTTTCCAATTGACACGAAGGACACAAGATACTAGAAGAAGGAGAGGGCAATAAATTGCTTGAGAACCTGTGAAACAGTTCGATTTTGAAGGCGATCTAAGCGTGCATGCAACTTTCTTGAGCTCTTGAAATTCAATGTTAACCTGAAGTTTTTGGTTCTGAGATACATTTGCTAACGCATGACTTACTTGATAGGATGACTCTAGGCTAATGCCATAAAGAAAAAGTTCCTCAAATAGGGATAACATCCATGATAAAAGGAGTTGATCTTCTTGGAACCAAGCGTCATATTCGGGATTGGTCATGGTCATGGTCATAGTCGTAGGATTGGTGGTTGAGGGAATAGTTTTAGAAGGAGATGTAAGCGTAACATCAACATAACCAGTATGATTTTGATGGTTTAAAAACGAACGGAACAAATTGAACCTTTTATGCCAGGTAATTTCGAGAATTCCATTTGACAGAGAATGTCTAATTTTCAGATGTAGGAGTGGATGAGATAGTAGATGCAATGGGGAGAGTAATTTGAGAAGAAGTTTTTGAGGGAGAAGATAACATAGCGTAAAGGTTAATGATCCGCTGCCCCGTCAAGGTTTATGAGTAAATGAAAAAAGTTATTTATTGATCTTGAAAGAAGTACAGTGATTTTAGATGAATTACAAAGATGACTAATTAATATTCCTAAAACTAAGTCGTAATAACCTTATTAACAAAAAGGAAAACGAACTGGCATGTGCAACGAGAGAAACTAATCCTTTATCACTATGGTTGAAAACTTAGATCAAAGGTATGGAAATTTATAAGGTAACGGACGACTGTCCTCTGTTGTGAACTTTTTAAAGAAAGAAAGAAAGAAACACATCTTTTAAGCCCTGGACCGTACCACATAATTTGAAGGATGAATTTTAGTATAATTATAAAATTATTCTATTATAATTTACAGGTTACAATATCGAGTCCATGGGATATATCTAACTTTTATCTAAATAACACAACGTACAAGTCATGTGTCGTCGACCTGCTTTTAACAATATCATGGCCTGCACAACCAAAGAAACAACTTAGGAAGGGCCAACCTCGGTGCTTCTATCTGCCGAATTGACTATTGAGAACAAGCCAGCACCGCTGTCCTACGCATGGGTTGTGTCTCCTTTTTCGGTTTTCAAGAGGAAAATTATAAATATTCTCGTACCATTCCACGTACGAATTGGCCTCTAATTAATTCAAAGCGGGATAATGAATACGATTGGCATTACAAGATAAGCGAGATGTGATGTTCGTGTCAAACGATACGTACGCATGTACATCTTGTGCACTTTAAAAAAATGCAAGAGAACGAATGCATGGGCTAGAAGAATACAATATCTACATGCACAGAAACAAAGTGGTGCTTAGGTAAACAGCGAGCACCTAATATCATCTTAGTCATAGCAATAAATTATTGAAAAGAGAAAGAAAATAAAAAAAAATTGTTGAACACCGCCTTCAATAGTCAAAACCAAAATTCCATAACAAAGAATGTCAATATTTTCTTCTACTTCCCAGTGGAGCTTGACAATTTGTATCGTGAGACTCATCAAAATCTCTCTTTTGTCTGTTGGGGAAGGATTTGAAACACTAATTCCTGAAACTAAGAGTCCAGTGATAATATTATCATAATACACGTGCGATTGTTGGTAAGGGTCGGCTAAATTTTTGCTATTTGAATTTTTGTTGTGTCAGACTCTTAATTTTAATTTTAAAGGACCCACCTCTCATGCATTCGTCATACTGTATAGCCAAAATTTGCAAGATATATGTGGGTTTTGCCCATAAGATTTGAATGTCTAGACATCATGTACAAATCTAACAAGGAAGTATGCGTAATGCGTACGGTAGTATGTATGTACTATATATAACGTATGTGGAAATTAGAGATCACGACGACAGTCATCAATTAAATACGATGTATTTAATGTCTGCAGAAGGTAGGTTTGGTTAACCTACGATGAAAAGTAAGGCCTATATTGTTTCCAACATGAATGGGGTCGGCCGTAAATGTGACTTGCCTATTGGAGTTGTGTTGGTGACACCTCAGTCAAGAAATCTTGATTGGCTTTTACTGCAGTTGGTTGCATTTTATTAAGTAGACATTAATGAGAAAATTACAGCGTTGTAGTTTGACTTTGACAATCAATTTAAACTTGATGAACCCCGAACTAAGCATTCGAAGTCGAACATCTACAAGACGTGCAAATTGCTAAGGCTCCAAATTAGGAGATCAGTGTTAGTAAGCAAATAAAGAAAGAGAGAGCGCACGAGAGACCTTTAGATACGAGGGGTCTTTTGCCATTTATAATCCACGTGGGAGTACTCAACGGTGTGAGTTCTGACGGTAATGGGATGACTGAGATGATTTAAGCATCGGAAGGTGACCAGAGCGGCAGTGTCACGTGCCCAAGTGTTACTGGTTTGACCTGGTGGAGAGCTACGTGCTGAGTGAATGGACGGAGCTGACCCCCCCCCCCGACTGGGCCTAGTCCTTACCAGTGCTCCTCCATTACAGGTAGAAATAAAGAAAAAATAAATTAGTATATACTTCACCCCCCGGCGTCTTAAAGTTAAAAAAAAAAAAAAAAAAAAAGAAAAGAAAAGAAAAGAAAAGAAAAATCAAGAGTGACTTGCGTGCACTCTAACCCTTAGTGATGGCAAGACCCGGCGATCACTACTTATATGTAGCTGATGCATGGGACTTGGATATCATGTCCAAAAACATTTGTCGCTAGGTTGACACACACACACACACACACATCATACATAATTTCTCCTAATCTCTTTCTCTCTCTGCCCACTCTCTCTCTCTCTCTCTTGTTGGCTTTTGCAATGGAATTTGGGAGTGTTCTTCAGTTTCTTGAAAACAAGACCATTTTGATTACTGGTGCAACTGGGTTTCTTGCAAAGAGTACTACTCACAATCTCTCTCTCTCTCTCTCTCTCTCTCTCCCAAACCCTGCCTTCCCCCTAGCTTAATATATGAAGATTTGCCTCTTTTGTTTTTGATAGAAGACTTTGCTTCTTTTGAATGCAGTTTTTCTGGAGAAAACACTGAGGGTGCAGCCCAAAGTGAAGAGGGTTTGCCTTCTTCTAAGAGCAGCAGATGCTAAATCTGCCTCACAACGCTTCCATAATGAGGTAAGCATATGTCTGTGTTGAAACATGCCTAAAAGAAATAATAAGCAAAACTTGATGCTGGTAGCTAGGCTTTTGTCTTTCATATTTTCCCACTTCTATAAATTTCTTGACCTTTCTCACCATGACCAGAACAATTTATAGATAAAAATTTAGTCAAGAACATATTTTAAGGTAAAAATGTAGGCACAGGCTCTTTCAAAGAAACAATCAAAAGTAAGTGTGGCCAAACAATGGACATGTCTATTTCAAATATCATTGCATCATTCAATCTCAATCCGAAAATTTTTATTTCTAATTTTTTGTAATGCTTTAATCTGCTCTTTTCCGTTCCCTTGCGCTCTAAGCCTGTTAAGGTATTTCACTCACCAAAATCTAACTGACTAGACTTTATAAAGCCAAGGAAATTTATAGTTCTGTTTGCGCTTGTTGTCCTTTGTAGCTCTTTAGGGTTTTTTGATTGTTGTATAGGGCGGCAGCTATGTATGTCTGAATGATGGATTTTTTTTTTGCTCTATGGGTGAAAAGTTGCGGTTCAAAAGAAAAACATAAATAATGCCAAGGAAATTTAAGAGATGGTTTGGTTAGGTTAGGTTATATATTCATTTTTGGGGCGTGCTAGTACATATGTATGGTCCTGGTGGTGATCTTTGCAGGTTGTAGGGAAGGATTTGTTCAGACTTCTGAGAGAGAAGTTGGGAGCAGATTTCAATTCCTTTGTCATTGAAAAGACTGTACTTGTTCCTGGTGACATATCTTGTGGTGAAGATTTGGGTATCAAGGACTACAACCTGAAGGAATACATGTGGAACGAAGTAGATGTTGTCGTTAATTTAGCTGCAACAACCAACTTTGATGAGAGGTAACTAAGAAATTCATTTGAGGACCACTTTCAAACCTTAAATGTGTTGTGTTTTCAACATCAAGAAATCATTTGAAATTATATAAGATGAAAATTGGTCAGAATTCCAAATTTTTAAAGCAATATATATATGTATACGTATGTGTGTATGTATATATAATATTTGCAGATATGATGTTGCACTTGGCATCAACACAATGGGACCTAAGCATGTCTCGTGCTTTGCCAAGAAATGTAAGAAGCTACAACTCTTTGTCCATGTGTCAACCGGTAAGTACAAAGCTCCAACTCCCAAGCTACCTTCCATTTTCCTTTAAGCAAAAGCCAAAAGAAAAAAAAAAAAAACTAATTTCATTTACTGTAAAAACTTTTATAATTATGGTTATTATTTTTTTTAAATTGATCCAACATGTTAGTTATGTTAATTAAATTTAATTTATATTAAATATTTTTTATTAAATATAATTATATAACAATTATTTATATGTGATATATTTTTTATTATTGAATTATTAAATTTATTAATATTACATAAGTTTTAATTTTTTTTGAAAAATAAAAATATTTTAAAATATTATTAAAATTTATTATCTCTTTTTATAATAATTAAAAATATATTTTTATTTTTTTAAAAAATATTTTTTAAAAAGAGATAATATGGTATATAAATAACAAAATTAATAATATGGTAATAAAAAATAAATATATCTGTCATGTAGTATATAAATAATTACTAAGTAGTTACATTTAATGAAAAATATTCATTATAAATCGAATTTAATTAACAAAATTAATATAATGAGTAAATGTTTAAAAATAAATATAATTATAAAATTTTTTTTGGGTGTAACTGATAAATTTAGTCTTTCCTCGTTGAGAAAATGAACGTTTTAGGTGTAAAGGCAAACAACACTTATTTTATAAGGCTTCTAATAAGACTTGTGACCACTCACTTGCATTCAAATTCCTTTTCAGTAACTAAAATATATAACATTAAACAATTAATGTATATTTACCAATAAAAAATCAGTCAATCAATAAATAGATAGACATAAAATACTGGGTGGAAATGTTTCTTTTTTGATCAGCTTATGTCTCCGGAGAGAAGTCGGGGCTGATACTTGAAACCCCATACCATATGGGGGAGACCCTTAACGGGGTCTCCGGTTTGGACATCAATTTTGAGAAGAAACTGGCAGAGGAAAATTTGATTCAGCTCCAAGCTGAAGGAGCAAGTGTTGAATTAATTAGAGAAGCCATGAAAGATATGGGCATTAAAAGGTACGTTAGTCTCAAAAGTCAATTCTATATATATATATATTTATATAGCCCTCCCAAAAAAAAAAAAAATATATATACCTTAAACACGATCACACACACATATATATATATATCTGTCCAAAAATATTTTTCACAACCTTGAATCTCCGAGACTAGGGAGTACTGAGACTCAAAATTTAAATTGCGAGTTGCAATTGAACCTTACTCAATCTTTGGTTTTATCGCTGCAATTGCAAACACAGGAAACTGACTCCATTTTTGTCCCACGACAAAAGAAGAACATGAAAATGAATTAAACGGCAAGAAGATACTAAAAGAATGCCAAAAAATTTCAATGCTTGCCTTAGCATTATTGAGTCCTTGGTTGTGTAGATGATACGGTGATGCAAAATTAATGTCCTTGAAATGTACAAAATTAGTTTCATGTGCCAACATTGAGCTAAATATCTTTACTCTTCCCCCAAACATTGAAGTAAATGTCATACAATTTAGCCCCGTCCACACAATGGACGCATTGATGCAATAGCTAAGACATGTGAACAATTGAAAAGGCAAACAGGGTTCACTTCATTTCTTCACCGCAAGTAAATGTCGTCTTCTAAATATGGTGGAATATTTCGTACGATAGTTTGAAAGAAACAGATATTTCAAAGTACCTTATGACCTCTACCTCTATTTTATGTTTGATCTAACCTTCTGAGCTTTTTAGTTGGATAATTTTTTTTTTCAAGAAATATAGCCTCAATTTTAGTGCCCACACTTTCTAAGAAAGTTTTTTTTTTTTTTTTGGAGTTCATTTTTTTTTTGTCTATTAAAAGGTCTATTAAATTATAACTTAAATAATAAAAAATAATTCTTTAAAATTTTGTTAACATTGTATCTTCATTTTAATATTTAAAACATTAAGATATATTTGCTGGCTTACGGCTGCAAGGTCATTTATTGGGCTTTTATTATTATATTATGAGAGTCTAGTGAAAGCTAAAAGCAAAACCAAAAGGAAGCAGTAAAAAGCAGAAAAGAGGGGGACACCCGTCAATGACTATTTACAGCATTGAAGTCTTGAGCAGATGGGAGGTGGTAGGTGGGCGATCCCTACCAATGACTATTTACACCCTGTATCTGCATTCAAATTTAGATTAGCGAGCAAAGGGGTTGCGATTTACACTCATGACGACATTAGGCAGACAAGGTAGGGGGGAGTCGGTAAGAAGTTACGTAACACTTGAAAGATTTGATGGGTACATCCCCTCTATCTGCACCGCACAGCGACGGCAGTTTGACAAGAATAATTTATATTCAATTATATTTGCATACATGCCCGAAATCCCAAAGATTCATTTAAATATAGTAAAATTCTATATCATATGAATAATATTTTGTATAAAATGTTTTACATATAATATTAAATTAATTTAAATTACTCTTTGCATGACTCAAAATTACAAACCCTTCTTTTTTTTTTTTTTTTTTTGACAAACAATAAATGAGCAGGGGAGGTGGGGCATATTTTATTGGTAAAGTTTTATGGGTCCGAATAGCTAGTCAATTCCTGTACCACCAACCAATGTACTTGGATATCCTGATTTTGATAATCATCATCAATGTTTCGTTCCAAATAATAAATGTGCAGGGCAGAGGCCTACGGCTGGCCAAACACTTACGTGTTTACAAAGGCAATGGGAGAGATGCTTGTTGGAAATTTCAAGGAAGACTTTCCTGTAATTGTCATTCGTCCCACAATCGTCACCAGTACCTACAAAGAACCTTTTCCTGGTTGGGTCGAAGGCGTAAGGTACATATGACGTCGGCAAACATATATATATATATATAGATATCTTGCCTTGTTTAATTTTTTGGTTTTTTTTTTTCCGCGTATTGCAATAACACTAATTAGTAATTTCTTTACCATTTTACGTTGCAGGACAATTGACAGCTTAGCTGTCGGCTATGGAAAAGGAAGACTGACTTGCTTTCTTGGTGATATTAATGCGATCGTTGATGCTGTGAGTCTAATGCTCGTCAGGCTAGTTTTTCATTTTTTTTTTTTGCTTAATTAATTAACTGTGACTTATATTCAAATTCGAAAACTTTCATTCTTTCAAAATAAGTTTGATATCAATGAGCTTGCATTTTGCACGAATTAATTTCTTGCTTTTTTTATTTTTACATCCCCTGCCGCCCTAGAAAATCATTTTCTTTACTTATGTTCCTGTGGACAACAATTAAATATCAAATTTAAGCAAATTAAAAATGAGGTGTGCAGATACCAGCTGACATGGTGGTGAATGCTATGGTGGTGGCCATGGCTGCTCATGCTAATCAACCGTCTGATACTATTTACCAAGTGGGGTCTTCGCTCAGAAATGCCCTCAAGTACTCCAATCTTCAGGACTACGGCTACCGATACTTCACCAAGAAACCATGGATTGGCAAAGATGGAAAACCTGTCAAGGTCGGCAAGGTTAAAGTTTTAACCAGCATGCCTAGCTTTCGCAGATATGTCACAATCCGCTACCTGCTATTCCTGAAGGTTTTTTCAATTCCACTACATTTTATTTGCATTTCCATGTAGCACCAAATATTACTGCTTTGCATATGCTTCCTTATTCATCTAATTATATGTTGAGGGATAACATTTTCCTTTCCTAAGATTGATAATTCTCGTTGTCTAGAATTGATGTGTTAATTTCTATGATATATATACTTTTTTTAATTTTCATGCTTCAATGAAGGGACTAGAATTGGCAAATACAGCATTGTGCCATTTGTTTGATGACACGTGCACCAATCTCAATCGGAAGATCAACTTCGTTTTCAGACTAGTTGAACTATACCGACCATACCTGTTCTTCGAAGGAATGTATGTGATTAATTATTTATGCTATGCTATACAGGGACAGCCAATTGAATCTGGAAAATTAACCATTGTTTGCTCTGTTTTGTACGCAGCTTTGATGACCTGAACACAGAAAAACTGCGAACAGCGGCTAGAGAGAACGGCGTAGAGATGGACTTGTTTTACTTCGATCCCAAGTCCATTGATTGGGAGGACTATTTCATGAATATCCATATTCCTGGTGTGGTGAAGCACGTTTTCAAATGATGGCCCTGGACGAGTGTGTTGTGCGGGTTTATTCATGTTCAATAACTGGTTTCTTTGTAGCAATTAAATTATTGTCATTTAGTCTTTGCTCGATTATATGGGAAATTACTTTATTTTGTCCTAGTAAGCATATGATTTTATCATTTGCTGGTGTAAGCTAAAGATGTTAAATATCTATGATTTTATTGTTTGTTGGTGCAAGCTGTAGATGTTGAATATCTATTCAAGAATAAGGGAAGAAAAAAAAAGCAAAAGAAAAAAAATTATTTTACACCCTATCCAACTTGAGTTAATAATTCACGAATCACATTTTTAAAAATTACAATTTTATCGACTATAATTATAATTATTTTCCGGAATTTGTATCTAATTGCCCCGGTATATGTAAACCTCTTTCCTGTTTTCTTTTATCGCTTTCCTCGAATAACATCCTCCTTCTCATCCTTGCAAAGCTCAAGAACACCAACACCATCGATTTCACTCTCAAAATGGAAGCTAAGCCGCTATTCTAACTACTTAAAAACTTTTGTTATATTTGGCCCCATTTGGAACCTTCGTCAAGCTTGGAAATAGTTGGAACTATGCTTTATCGGGGCATCTAAACAGAAGTTATTAGGAGCCGCCTCGTCCAACACCAGAACAAGAGGCCATTGCACTTTTTAGGATCATAAGATTTTGCCCACTACAGCTCGAGCATTAGGGGCCGGGGGTGGAGGGAGTCTTACAACAAATAAATTGTAATGTAGCTGCAAATCTGCCGACTTAGAAGGAGAGAAAAAGAAAAAAGTATTTCTTATGCTTCATTTATTATTTTATTGTTGTCGCTATTCTTATTAACTAATCGTTCAAATACCGCTTGTTACTAATAAGGATGCATCTATACAATTCGCCCAATACTATGATAATGATATCTCACATATTGCGAGGGTGTGAAGGAATATAAAAAAGTGATTCACACCCTAATTTCTATTAAAAATTTATTATTTTTTGAAATTTAATATATGTTATTACATGTATCAGTTGAATCAATATTTCTTTTCACTTATATATTATTTACTTTTCACTTTTATTTCTAATATAAAATTTCTTAACCATATAACTTACAATTATAATCTCAAAATACACGAGAGTCAACTTTGTTTGTCAATAACATGGCCAGGAGACCCATCAAGGAGACCTTGATCCCCAATCAAGTATGTAAAAGTGGTAAGCGTTTTGAGTTTGTCAAATTCTTCCGTTTAACTGATGCCATATTGACAGCAAAGAGCCTAAACAGGATTTGGGTGCTTATATATAGGCAGCTAGGGGTGAATGTTTCTAGCCTCGAGGGACTGCGCTTCCAATCCTTCAACTAACACGGCCGAGATTTTCCAGAGGATAAGTGGATATGGTAGATTTAATAAAAAAAAGAAAAAGGTCCACTGCCGCAAGAAAACTTCAAAGCAGTACTAGAATGGAATGGAAAACTTACAAGAAATTGTTGATGAGTACCATCCCATATTCCAAATTTGATGTCAATTTTCCAGAGGAGCATGAAGGGGCTAGCTCCTCTAGGACTAATGAAATCTCAGTGGACTATTCGTATGATTTGAAGGACGGACAAACAGAATGGTCAACGGGGAGTGTTGTAGTCTTAGTCAAACACTGGACATGAAGGATAGATGTGTTGTACAAATGAGGGCAGGAACAATGCACTCTTATTCAGTCACTTCAATGGGTGACACCATGATGCTATTGACCATTACCAACAAAGAAGAAATGGAGGATGTGACTTCAAAGGAGATGTGGGATCAAAGATTTCAGACTCTTTGCCCCCCGGGATCCATCTGTTACCTCCGTAGAAAAAGGAACATGACTATGTCTTGTTGAGTTGCTTCTTCATGCTTGGAGTCTAGATTTTGTTAAAACGCTAGGGAACCGTTAACGAAAGTTTCCAACTGTGGATTACATCACAACGAGTACAAATCTTGAATGCCGTTATTTTCAGATACTGGCGACTTATGACTCGATAATTCCAAATATATTATAGGCAAAGATTGATGGTCATGTTTTCAAGATACAGGTCATGGAATAATCTATGGTTAATTATTACTCGCGCAGCTATGATGATGATGATGGAAAACTGCAATAGAGTTGCAAGATTGTCACGGCAAGCGAGATGAAAGGGCACGGATGGATATGAATAGAAGTGTTAAGCGCACACCACGGACGGATGATGAGGATTTAATGGCCAAAGTGAAGAATGATGGCTTATTGATGGCTACTAACACTTGTAATTAGATTCTAAAGGAGACTAATGATGGCCAAGAAAATGAAGTGGCAACACCTAGCGTAAGGGATGGTTACCAAAGTGGAGCAAGCTGGGCTAAAGGCAGATAATAGTGGTCAATGTGGGCACTCTGCACAAGCTGTGGCGGAATCTTATGATTTTAGGCCTGTGGATAAAATCAGTCACGAGGAGAACACAACAACGTCAAGTAAACATCCTAGGAAGAGGAAAAATAGTATTGATCGAAGAACTTGGTGCAACAAAAAGCCTCGTAGAATCTGCCCAGGGGGATAATATGGTAGAACAGGAAAAAAAAAAAAAAAGACAAACAATTTGCTACTAATGGAAGGGGAACTAAAAGTAAAGGAGTCCTAGTAATGAAAGTTTACTCGTTATGTAACCAGCCCTAAGAACCCTTAAATCAATTTGTTATACACACCTCATAAAGTTAGGAAACAAGTTAGACTTGATCATATTAGAACCTTAAGGAAACTAAGTCCGAAAAAAGCCCTAATTTTAAGAGGCCACAAAGGTTGATCACTCCCTTAATAAGTTAAAACAATGTATTCTTTCAAGAACACAAGAAAACAAAATAAAATTTGTTAAAAAATACCTCAATCTTCATTGTTCCATTTTGCATAATGACAGCCTTTATATAGGCATGTAAATATTACAATCTTATGAGAAAAAGGTATTTCTTAACATACCTATATAGGAAAATCTTAATTACAAGTGATCCCTCAAACTAAGAAATAAAATTCTACCTTCGTTAGAAATTCTAAATCTGCCTTAATTAGGAATCTTAAATCTACCTTAATTAGGAATCCTAATTTTGCTTTGATTAGGAATTCATAAAAACGACTACCACTAATGATATAAAGTCAAAGTAAAACCCTAACTAATGTATCAAGTCTTAGTTGAATCTTCAAACCCAAATAAACCAAAAAAAAGCCTTTTTTTTACTTGTAATTCAGACTTAACTTTAAATTTAGCAACCCAAAACAAAATTAGGCCCATTAATACAAGTTAGCATGCAATTGAGCCTTTTTATAACTTGATCTTGTAGCTTGGACTTATATCATAGGTTTCAAGTTTTGTTCTTCAAGTTCTAAGCCTTGTCCATCATCTTGCACATAAAGATAAGTGATTATCTTTGGTGTAGCATTGAAAACTTTTAAAACAACCTTGGAATTGTTTAAAGCATCCTTTTTGTCATGCAACTCCATAATTAAGCCTTGTAAAGCCTCTTTCATTCTCTTTGTCCTTGCTTTAGTCATTGGACCACCAATTCCTTCCAAAGGATCAAGAGAATACTTGCTATGTTGCATTTGAATAGCACCTTATTCTCCATCATTCCTCTCTCCTTAAAAGGATTCATCCTCGAATCACCTGCATCAAACAAAGATAAGTCAGCAACATTAAAAGTAGCATTAACATTACTATAATTGCTTGATAAATCTAGTTTGTAGGCATTATCATTAATCCTCTCCAAGACTTGAAAAGGTCCATCTCCTCGAGGCTGTAATTTGGACTTTCTTTGTTGGAGAAATCGTTCCTTCCTTATATGTATCTACACCTAATCACCAAGTTCAAAGATAACTTTCACACGCCCCTTATTAACTTGTTTAGCATATTGCTCATTCTTCCTTTCAATGTTAGCCCGAACCTTGACATGTAAATCCTTTACAAATTCAACCTTTTTTATACCATCAATGTTAGCACGCTTTTTAGTAGGCAAAGATAAAATCTCCAATGGAGTTAAAGGATTAAAACCATAAGCAACTTTAAAAGGTGACAAGGAAGTAATAGAATGAAAAGATCTGTTATAAGCAAACTTAACATATGGTAAACATCATTTCCATTGCTTCAAGTTCTTTCGAATGATAACACATAATAAAGTAATAAGTGTCTTATTAACTACCTCAGTTTGTCCATCTATTTAAGGATGTGCAATAGTAAAAAATAAGAGTTTAGTTCTTAATTTATTCCATAAAGTGCGCCAAAAATGACTTAAGAACTTAACATCTTTATCGCTAACAATAGTTCTTGGCAATCCATGCAAACGCACTACTTTCTTAAAGAATAACTCAGCAATATATATTGCATCATTGGTTTTAAAACATACAACAAAATGAGCCATTTTGCTAAACCTATCAATAATGACAAATATGTTGTCCTTACCATTTTGAGACCTTGGTAATCCTAAGACAAAGTCCATAGAAATATCAGTCCAAGGTTGGTTAGACATAGGTAAAGGTGTATACAAGTTATGAAGTTTAATTCTATCCTTTGCTTGCCTACATTTAATGCATTTATTATAAATGGAATGCACATTATGCTTCATATTAGGCCAATAAAAATGCTCATACAATATATCTAGAGTCTTCTACACACTAAAGTGCTTCATTAAACCACCCTCGTGAGTTTCCCTAACAAGCAACTCACGAATAGAACAAATAGGCACACATAATTTATTCTTCTTAAACGAAAACCCTTCATGCCTATAAAAGTCACCAAATACACACTTATCATATGCATTCTATATTTGACCAAAATCAAAATCATTCGCATACAAGCCCTTAAGCAATTCAAAACCAAGTAATTTAGTTTGCAAAGAAGTAAATAATATGTACCTCTTGGATAATGCATTAGCGACAACGTTTTCCTTTCCATATTTGTACTTGATCACTTAAGGAAATGTCTTTATGAACTCCAGCCACTTAACATATCTTTTATTAAGCTTACCTTGGGATTTCAAGAACTTTAAGCTCTTATGATTAGAATGAATGATGAATTCCCATAGCTATAAATAATGTTGTCATGTTTGAAGAGTTCGTACCAATGCGTAAAGTTCCTTGTTATAAGTGGGATAATTTAAGGTTGCCCCATTTATCTTTTCATTAAAATAAGCAATTGGTTTTAAATTTTGCATCAAAATAACTCCTATTCTTATTCCAGATGCATCACGTTTTACTTCAAAAACTTTATTAAAGTTAGGCAAGTATAACAAAGGTGTATTAGTAAGCCTTTCTTTCAAAGTACAAAAAGCCCGATCATGCATATCATCCCATTTGAAAATAACACTCTTTTTAACAAGTTTATTTAAAGGTATAGTAATGAAACTAAAATCCTTAACAAACCTTCGATAAAAACTTGCTAAACTATGAAAGCTTTTTACCTTTTTGGCATTCCTAGGCATAGGCCAATCCTTTATTGCCTTAACCTTTTCCCCATTCACACTAATATCTTGCAAACTAACATAGCCAAGAAACACAACGACTTTTGAGATTAGCATATAGTTGGTTCTCTCTTAATATACTGAACACAACATGCAAGTGTTTCATATGTTCATCTAAATTCTTGCTATAAACTAAAATATCATCAAAGAAACTACTACAAATTTCCCTATGAAAGCATATAATACATGATTCATTAACCTCATGAATGTATTAAGTGCATTAGTTAATTCAAAAGGCATTACTAATCATTAATACAATCCATATTTAGTTTTAAATGTTGTTTTCCATTCATCTCCCTTTTTCATGTAAATTTGATAATAGTCATTCTTTAAATCAATTTTTGAAAACATACATGAACCATGCAATTCATCAAGCATATCATCTAATCTAGGGATAGGATGTCTATACTCTACAGTGATCTTATTGATGGCTCGACAATCCACACACATGTGTCATGTTCCAGCTTTCTTCGAGACAAAGATGACAGGGATCGAGCATAGGCTAAGACTCTCCCTTACAAACCCTTTTTGCACTAACTCATCCACTTATCTCTGTTTCTCCTTCGTTTTATTTGGATTAGCTTTATAAACAGGTTGGTTTGATATACCAGCATCGGGTATAAAGTCTATTTGGTGCTCAATTCCTCTTAAAAGAGGTAATTCCTAGGGAATCTCCTCAAGAAATAAATCTTTAAACTCTTACAATAATGAAACAACCACATTAGGCAAAGAGGAATTAGGCTTATTAGATGAAAAATAAACATTCTTGTACATAAGTATAAGCAATTGTGGCCTTGTGATTATAGCACTCTTAACTTCACTTTTTCCAGCAAACACACTTACTTTCTTACTTTTCTCTCCTTTTTGCATACTTTTCTTCCCAACTTTTCTCTCTGCCTCACCCTTTTCACTTGAATTTTTTACCTCAGCCTCAGTTCTTCTTTTTTCCTTTAACCTCTCACTCTCTTTATTTTTCTTTTCCCCTTGTTCTCTTATTTGTTCTTCTCTCATTTTGCATTCTTTTGTTATCTTGATCTAATCTCTATATGCTTGAATAGGTTTAAGAGAAGTTAGTACAACAATCCAATGATTAATTACAAAAATGTATCTATTCTTGTGGCCATCGTGAGTAACCTTCCTATCAAATTGCCATAGTTGCTCGAGAAGTATATGACTAGCATGTATTGGTGCCATATCACAGAGAACTTCATCCTTGTAATTGTCAATAGAAAAGGCAACTAAAACTTGCTTGGTTACTTTAATTTCTTCATAATTATTCAACTATTGCAACTTATAAGGTTTAGGATGCTTAAAGATACCTAGATTCAAGTTCTCTATTAATAAAGTATTAACAATATTAGTACAACTTCCACTATTGATAATCATGCTACATACCTTGTTTTTAATGTGGCATCTTGTATAAAAAAAATGTGCTCACGTTGATCCTTATCATTATTAACTTTAGGCTAAATACTTAGTGCACGCCTTGCAACTAGCATATCTCCATAAATAAATTCTTCAACTTCAACATTAGAACAATCTTCCAATGGTGGCATGTCATTATCACTTGAACTAATGCTTTCTATGTCATCATTCTCCAACATGATCATAGCTCTTTTATTTGAACATTGAGAAATAATATGTCCATGTCCTTAACACTTAAAGCACTTAACATCATGAGATTTAGAAGATTTAATTTTGATTTTACTTTTAGGAATAGTAGCTAATTCCTTTGCCTTTATATATGAAGTTCCCGACTTCTCCTTAGAATCTACTAGTTTATGATACAGAGAGGGGGGTGAATCAGTATCACCACAATTTGCAATTCGCAGGTAAGTGAACAACTTCAACCTCTTCTTAGAAGCAAACTCTTTCTCAGACTCAACTAAGGTAGATCTATTGCTACCTACTAATCACAATAGTCCCTAAAGTCACCTTTCAGACACCTTGCC
Organism: Ceriops tagal; assembly: GCA_021533255.1. Lineage (NCBI taxonomy): Eukaryota > Viridiplantae > Streptophyta > Magnoliopsida > Malpighiales > Rhizophoraceae > Ceriops > Ceriops tagal. Next base: position 3,983,775 of record CM038607.1, read on the forward strand.
TAATAGACAATACAGATGTTCTTATTTAGGTCTTCGTTAGGTTATGAGTTGACTGATACTTTAGTTGCGTTCACAACTCAATTCAAAACACAGAACGTAAAGCAAATTAAGGACACACGAGATTTATGTGGTTCCGTCAACGTGACGTACATCCACAGTGGTAGAAACTCTCCTTTACCGAGACTATCCATTATACTTGAGAATTCCAGTTACAATAGATGTCTTAATCCTCTGCTCCTTTCACTATTGCAATTACTAAGCAAGTACAATGCAAAGAGTGTCACTTACTGTGTCTACCCTTCTTTTAGCTTGTCTTGCCTCTGTTGAATTGAAAGATTGCTTCACTGCTGCTTAAAAGTTCACCGCAATGCTCTCTAACCTCTCTTGAAGAAGTCTGAAAATACGTTGAGTTTTTTCAATGCTTTGCAGAATTTCTTCTCTGCGTTGTTTCACACAGTTCCTGCTTTCACCGTCTCACGATCTCATTTGTCTCCTGTTTCACGGCTCGCCTCACGTTTCTGGTTTACCGTTCCACGTCTCACGCCGCATGACTCACCTGTCTGTTTCTCTCTCACCGTCCAACCAGATTTCTCTCTCTTACCGCCGGATTTCTCTCTTTTACCGTCGGATTTCTCTTTTCCGTTCACCCACTTAACCGTCACGAATTTCCTCCCTTTTCTGCCGGTTGTCTGCTTTTCTTCGTCCTGCCGTCCAGCCCCGTCTAGTCGTTACTCTTCTTCCTGTCGACTCCTCTGTTCTGGCCGTATACTCTTTTCTCTCTCTTCCAACAGCCGTTTCTGGTGGTGTCTCTCTCTTCGTCTGTTTCATGGTTCTCTCCTTGCCGTGTCGTTCGTTTGTCTCACGCTATCGCAGATCTACTGTCTGCTTTTCCAGTGGCGTCTCTCTTTTCGTCTGTCGGCTGCGTTTTCTCTCTCTTTATCCGTCGGCTTCGTTTTCTCTTTTTTCGTCTAACTAGATCTCTCTCACCGTCCAGCCAGATTTATCTCACCGTCCACTCTCCTCTTTAGCCGTGTTGGATTTTCACCCGCTCTTCATTCTGTTATCCCTTTTTTCGCCGTTTTGTCCTTTTTTTTTTTTGATCGTCTGTTTCTCTCTTTACCTCTTTGCCGTGTTGTCTCCTCGCCGACCACTGGTGTGCCTCACGGGTTTCACTCTCTTGCCGTCACACGGTTTGCTCTGATTTACTTAATTTGGCTGTTCTTCGTTCTGTTCAATTTCTGACGATACTGTTTAATTTTCGATGACGACTACGTTTTTGCTTTAGGTTTTTGTCCGTTTTGCTCAATTGTCGACTCCCTTTGGATGATTTTCTCTCTTCTCCCTTGCCGGTGGTGTTCTTCCATGTAGGGTTTGGTGTTTTCTTTGGTTGGTCGGTTGTCAAGGTTTGCTGAATGCTTAATATTGTCAACACCCTCTAGCTTTGTCTTCCAAGATCATTATATACTTTTCTCCATGAAACCTTAATAGGGCTTACGCGGCGGTTTTACATTCTTGCCCTTTCATGTGGCTTTTACCTTTTTGCCCTTCCATGTGGCTTTCTTTTACCTTCTTGCCCTTCCATATGGCTTTTACTTTCTTACCCTTCCATGTGGCTTTTACCTTCTTGCCCTTCCATGTGGCTTTTACTTTCTTACACACTTAAACCTAGTTGACAACAATTACAACCCATACAAGGCTGTGGGAACAACAATATCTTTTTTTGACTTTGAGGCTGCTTTGACATCTTTCCAAGTTACCTTTCATGTAGAACTATAAGCTGATGCAAATTTGGATCCTTTGGACTTGAGTTGTTTCTCCACCTTGATAGCCTCATACAATAGCTCCTTTATCTCTAAATAATGTTGCAAATCCACTACATTTGCAATTTCTTTGTTCAAGCCACCAATAAACCTTGCCATGGTAATCTCTCGGTCTTTCTCTATATTAGCTCTAATTATGACTATCTCCATCTCCTTGTAATAGTCCTCTATACTCATGGACCTTCGCACCAGCCCCTACAACTTTCTATGCAAGTCTCTATAATAGTGGCTAGGTATAAATCTCTTACGTATTACTGATTTCATCACTTCCCATGACTGAATTGGCCTCTCACCATTCCTCCTATTTATCACCAATTGGTCCCACCAAATACTTGTATAATTGGTGAATTCTATAGTTGCCATTTTACTTTATTCTCCTCAAAATAATTATGACAATCAAATACATGTTCAACCTTTCTCTCCCACTCCAAATAATGTTTAGGATCATTATTCCTTTAAAATGTTGGAATCTTCATCTTTATGTTGCCTAAATTGCTATTTTTTTGGGGAAATAGACTTCTTACCTCTTCTTGAACTTAATTCTTTATAGTCTGATTCTTCCTCTTCTTCTTCCTCAATCACACGCCTTCTAGAGGATTTGAATTTGCTAAGTGATTGGAACTCATTTACATTTATCAACTTAAATTGCTTGGTGATAACCTTCATCTAAATCTTCACATCTATATCATGCACTTCTTCTTCACTACTCATGTTTATAACCTGTAGAAACAAGTTAGTAATTAAAAGAAATTTGTTCCTCATATATTCCCTCACGTGTTTGCCTTTAAGTTAGATTGTTATCACTCGTGTTTCATTATATTTTGGCTTTTCTTGATGATGATCTCACCATTCTTGCCTTTTACCACTCAAGTTAGCCCTCTTTATGTTCTTGAAAGACTTAGATTAACAAATCAAAAAGAGCAATATATTAGTGGCAAATCTTAAAATCAAAATTTTTAAAAGAAATTCAAGATATCCTTTTTTAAGTTTTGCAAAAAAAAAAAAAAATTTGCAACCTTATACACAATAGGTTAAAAGAATCAAGATGTACTACTCAGCTCAAACACAACGTTTTCTTCTTCTTCTTCTTTTTTTTAATCAAATCAAACACCCACGAAATCAACACAACTTCAAGAGTAATAAGCTGATCAGTAAGCAAAGAAACACAAAGAATGAATAAAGTGCAAAGAAAAGTACTAAACATAGATGGAAAAGGGATATGTAACTTATTTCTAAAACCAAAGCTCTGATACCAAATGATAAAGAACCCGCTAGGTGACCTGCCCTAGGAACCCTTGAATCAATTTGTTATGCACACCCCAGAAAGCTAGGAAACAAGTTGGGTTGATCAGATTAGAACCCTAAGGAAATTAAGTAAAAAAAAAAAAAAGCCTTAATCTTAAGATGTCACAAAGGTTGATCACTCCCTTGATAAGTCAAAACAATGTATTCTTTCAAGAACACAAAAAAGCAAAGCAAAGCTTGCTGAAAAATACCTCAATCTTCATTTTTTTGTTTTGCATAATGGCAACCTTTATATATGCATGTAAATATTACAATCTGATAAGGAAAAAATGTTTCTTAACATACCTATATAGTAAAACCTTAATTACAGGTGATTCCTCTAATTAAGAAATAAAATTCTACCTTTATTAAAAATCCTAAATCTGCCTTGATTAGGAATCCTAATTCTACCTTAATTAGGAATTCATAAAAACGACTACCACTAATGATATAAAAGTTAAAGTAAAACTTTAATTAATGTATCAAGCCTCAGTTGAATCTTCAAGCTTAAATAAACCAAAGAAGTAAAGCCTTTTTTTACATATAATTCGAACTTATCTTCAAATCCAATAATTCAAAACAAAATCAGGCCCATTAATACAACTTAGCATGCAATTGAGTCATTTCATAACTTGGTCTTATAGCTTGAACTTATATTATGGGTTTCAAGTTTTGTTCTTTAAGTTTTAAGTCTTACTCATCATCTTGCACATAAAAATAAGTGATTATCTTTAATGTAGCATTAAAAACTTTTAGAACAGTCTTGGAATTGTTTGGAGTACTTTCTTTGTCATGTAGCTCCATGATTAAGTCTTGTAAAGCCTCTTTTATTCTCTTTGTCCTTACTTTAGTCATTGGACCATCGATTCCTTTCAAGTGATCAAGGGAATACTTGCTATGTTGCACTTAAATAGTACCTTGTTCTCCATTAGATGGATTGGGACGCAATCTAATACCGAAAATGTCCAGATAGCTACAAAGGTGTTAACGTATATGACCAAACATCTCCCCAATAGACATTGATATCGAGAGGTGCGAGGCTAGATTGAGGGAGACTAAACAAGTCTTGGAGGTGGTTAAATTTATTGGGCTTATTCCCATTGGTAAGGAGGAGGTGACTAGTAAACTAGTGGAGAAGGAAGAAGATGATTGTTTCTTTTAGTATGCTGTGCTAGAGGAGACATGTATGGGAATATTTGGGTGTTGAATCACTTCTGATTAAGTGGTTACCTATTTTTGTTTGGGGCTAGTTAGGAAAGTATGAGTTGGAACCCATGCTTGATGGTATGGGGGTGATTATGGGATGTCGGTTATATAAAAGCCGAGTTTGTGATTCTATGAAGGGGACACGTTCTTTGTGGTGGCGACCTACTGACGGTCTCATCTCGATGTGCATAGTATAGCATGATGATGCACAGTCTTGCTGTCGATGTTTTACTTGTGCTGGAGAATTTCGCAGCCGATGTGTTTTAGTTAGACAGCTTGCATCTTCTTGGAGGGTATAGCTGCATGCGGAGGGGCCATTTGAGAGGAGAATTACACTCTCTTAGAGCTGCAAAATCTTGTATTTTATTTAGGCGAAGAGTTTTGAAAGGACAAGGACTATACAATTTACAAGGGGAAACACAGTTCCTAGTTTGCAATAATTTTTGGCACTTCATGCTTAGGTGGTCTTATGTTTGTTTGATGGTCTCGTGTTGTACAAGAGGGCTACGAGGCAATAGCTAGAAAATGATGCTATCAACATTTCCTCACTGCCTTTGGGGATTACTTGGTTTCGTCTTTTGGGACTTCTTGTGCTGTGTGCCTTTTTGGATCCTTGTTTGGGGGAATCTTTTATTTTGGAACGCCGTGAATAAAATCGTTTCAGTTAAAAAAAACAAGATTCCACCAAGGGGAATTAGCCGTCAAAAAATCCCGCCAAACTTACAACAAACGCCACTCGAAGTTCTGCAAGTGTTACGGAGAAAATAGCCTCGTATGTGGTGGGGACCTCTCTTTCCTTTTACCCAACATAAGTGGAATTTTATCATCAATTTCGAAAGAATCTTGATCATCACCTATGTTATTGGAACTCGCCACACTTTCTAGGTTGCTGCAGCTGATCCGATTTCTTTCATGGCAGATACCATTATCTTTTCTGGAATCTTCTTCGTGGGTGTTGCAAGTACTTTGCCTCACAATGCAGAGCCAACTATGGGCAGACTCTTCGTTGCCGTCACTGGCAATGGGAACATGCCATGATCCTGTTGCGGATTCCTGAAACATGTTGGAATTTAACGTCAAATATGTAGCAGTTGAATACACAAGTAAGAAGTTCGAGTTCCACAACTACTGTCACTCGGCAGTAATCAGCTATAAATTCATATCAGATTGCAGAGTTATGCCTGACAAATTCCTCTCACATTTCACATATTTATTGAGCACCCCCCCCCATTCATGCATACTAGTATTCGAATTACTAAGGATGACTTGTGCAGCTACAATCATTAGTCTTGCAACCATCAAAATGACATCATAAAATGCTAGAGTTTTTCCTTTTTGGCCCGGTTGTATTGAAAAGATATAGAAATTAATATCTCATACAATCACGCCGTCAAAATAGAAGAAAAAAAAAAAAAAGATCCAACTTATTCATGGGTGAGTAATGCGAGGGGTATTAAGACTTCTACTAAAATTACTGAGTTGTACGGAGTGATTGTGGACTAATAGTTTGATCTTCTCCGCGGGCTTTGCCCACCAAAATTCACTGGACAGTATTGCTAATTGACTACGACACATTATTATCATGTCACTTAGCACAAAAGTTTGGCAAAAATATCATAGCTTTCAACATTATTCATCCATGAAATCCCATAACACATATCAAAGATAAAATAAGTTAAGACATTATACAAGTTGCTCAAAAGAAAAAAAAAACAAAAAAAAAGAAGTTATCCAGATAATACCTGGATGACTACAGAAAATGGGGGCGGCATTTGAAGTTTCAAGTTTCCTTTTACAAACATGTATCGTACCTGCAAACAAGAAACAACTGGAGTCAAGCCTCCAAAAACAATATAACCTACTCTTCATTAAGGTAAACGCAATGGCAGTTGTGATGCATTCCAAATCCAAAACAGGGAGCAAAACAGAGTAGCCAAATCTGATTTGTATCTCTGTCAAAACAAGGAAACCAACTCATATTTCTTATGATAAGTTCAAAAAGATCTAAATCAAAGCAAATTTCTTAGTGATATTAAATTCTATGCAGTAATTTGGACACAATTAAATTCTGAAAAAGAACAGTATAACCCTTTCCCATCAACATAAATTCATGATATAACATATGCCAGTTTAATTAACACTGGTGATCCAAGTAAAAATAATACTTGACAATCATAAGATGTCTCCAAAGACACACCACCACAAGGAACTTTTGGTAGAAGATTGACACAATTTACAATGTAAAAGCAGCTGCATTAATTTGTTTATAAGTGCTCTACTCACAAAACTACATGAAGCATGAAGATTGACAAGAAAAATTATAAATCCAGTTAAATAGTTAATAAGATTCTCAGATTGAACATACTTGGTGCCTTTCTTTCCATTTGAGAAAGAAGCTGCGTGCTAAAAGTTCAAAGATGTGATCTCGCATTTTGTCATTAGTGACCAGCAGGCACCTGAGTTTTACAGCAGCATATAACCAATACCTGTAGTCGAAGGAAGTTGTCACTAATACATACATGACATTAATTGGATTCAAAGAACACAAGAACTCTTGAAAATTGGGAGAAGCCCTTCTTCATATTTCTGATGGATGAACATCATCAAAAAATTCATGGCTTTTTACATGTTAGAGTCAAAGAATCAGAAGAATGTTAGTGTATATTTTAAATGAGCATTACAGAAAAAGAGAATTTTTCAACAAAGAAATCACCAATCAATAGGCAAGATGACTGGCTTCTCCAAAAATAAAACTATTGACCAAAAGAGAAAAGAGTTCTCCCCAGGGCATGGGGCCCCCCCGGGGGGGGGGGGGGAAGAGCTGATGTGCAGTTCCAAAGGTCTATACCAATCATCATTTGAACCATGTGGTGTTGCATACAGAACATCTTTTTCTATCCACTCCTCAATCAGCTCTCTATGCGAAGGATTCTCCAGGAGTGCCCGAACACGTTTATTGTGCAAAATAATCAATGGCCATTTGTTTCCAGTGCGCCTATACAGGTCTTTCACAACAGCATCAAGCTGCTCTATAGCAAGTTTTAGAACACAAAGATCATCAGTCATACAAAAGTGAGGTTAAAATGAAACCTGCAAATAGCCAGGGGAAAAGACCATCAACTTAAACCAAACAACCTGAGGAATGCTGAAACAGCCTTCTGCAAAATTCTGTTGGTAGAGCCCAATATTGGCTCCATCCACAACTGCTTCATAGTTATCATGTTTCTCCAGCCAATCCTGAGATAGCAGAATAAAGAAAGAAAATCAAGTGCAGGATAAAAAACATGATATTAACATGAAATATAAGTAAATCTATCACAAAGTGAATTCCATGGGAGTGCAATCTCTTTTCTCTATAAGGATTCCCATCTCCATCAGAGAAAAAAAAAAGTTACTTTAGGATGTTAGTTAAGAAGGGATTAACAATATCTGCAGATGCATTTCTATGTTACACTACAGAGAAGATAAAGCATTATAAACATAATGCCATGTCAAAAAAATATAAATTATGATTCATTTGTAGAAACAATAGAACCAAAAACAATATATGCCAAAATATACCAAACAAGTGTGTCTAAATTAGCAAAAAAAAATATAACCACAAAATATGTTGCCCAATTCTTTACTCCAAATGCAGGATTGTTTGTGCAACAAAGATAACAAAGATAGAAATAATTCTGTGCATCCTTTCACAAATCAAATATAAGCACAAACAATGCCCCCCCCCCCAAGACACACACACAAACACACAAAAAGGAAACTACACCACTCACCTGAAACTCACTAAAATTAGCCTTAACCTCCCTTTCCAGAGCTAAAGATGCAACAGACTTTGAAAACCTCTCAATTTCTGAATCATCAGTGTCAACACAGGCCAACTGCACCCTACAACAATTGCACTCTCCACCTGCCTCCACACTCCCTCTCGTAACCACAAACCTCCCGTTCCCAATCCATCCCAGCCCATGCCACCCTCCTCCATTCTTTATAACTGCATCTGCCACCAAACCCACACCCAGTTCCACTCCATTACCCTCAAAACCCTTAAACCATTCCTCAATTATCTCTGCAGTATCCTCTCTCACACACCTCACTGTATTCCTCAATTTGTGCAAATAACTGTAAACCCTCTCCTCTCGTCCATTCTTCATGCTCACTTTCAACAGTGCAGCAATCTCAGGCTCTTCTACATTCACCCCCATAATTCCCATATGCTCCTCCACTTCATAGGCCTTATCAGCTTCCAATTTATCACAAAAGCCAAACAAGGCTGGATCATATGTTCTCAACCGTGGCAATGCATTGTATTCTCCCATAGTCTTCACCAAATGAAAAGCATAGTCACTATCCCCTTTTGCTGCAGCCAGTCTGGCAATGGCAGTAATTGAGGCTTCATTGGGTTTGATCCCCTTTGACAACATTTGATCAAACATGCAAAACCCATATTGGAGAGCAAGCTCTTTCATTGATGGGTCACCAAGGGAAATAGAGCACAGGTAAAGAAGAGTATTGAAGTGGTGTTGACTGAGGCGGATGTTGCTGGAAACAGAAGCATCATAGAGGGAGATAGCAGACTGAAGGTCCTTGGATTTGGAGTAAGAGTTGAGGCTGTAGTTGAATTGGACCTCTGGAGTTTGGTTCTTTTTTGATTTCTTTTTCTTGTTGGTGGTAGCCATGAATTAAAAATGGGAGTTTGGGGTTTTTGGTTGGGTTGAAAGGCAATGAGAAGAAATTCAAAAACCCCTAGGATGGGACAATCAGTTAACCATACAAATTGAAAGGCACATGCCTTGCTCTATATCTTTCCAACAGGCCATCATGTACAGAGCAGTCCTTGTAGATTACCCTGTGAAATAAATATAGGCTGGATTAAAATCATACTGCAAATGCAGCTATATTTTGGCATAACAAAGACATTTAAAAGCTACTGAACACAAAGTTACCATTATATACTTGCATTTGAGGGTATATAATACATTATACTGAAGTTTGTGTAATGATAATAAGAAGAAACACAATCCCATTCTTAACTGTGCTTCTGATTATCAACCATCTCTATGTTCACAAATGCCCCTCCTACTTTAGAATGTAATGACAACTACACAAAAAGCATTCTAAAAGAATATTTATGCTATACTAGTAGATGAGAAAGTTGTAACAATTTCAAAGCTAGGCATACATTCTCTACTTTTGTGTCTGCATATGCATTCAGCATCAAGTTGCACAGTGAACAAATATTCAAGTCTAACCTCATAACAGTATACTGTCCCCTCCCAAGCTTTTTTGCTTTGTTAACTATGGAATAACAAAACAAGAAAAGTGTTCCACAAGAAGAATATAATTGAATTTAGATCATTTCAGACCAGAAAGATAAGTAGTTATCTTGAAATTCCCAAAAAAAAAAAAAGGAGAAATTTGGTTAAAATAATCAATATTAAACTTGAAAAGCATACACAAATCCACATGTTCTCACCCTGAATGTTTGCCTCTAAACAGACAAATCGTAAAAAAAGTAAGTTCCATTGAGAAATAGAAAAAAAAAATCATGCTGAATGACTAACAAGACAACAAGCATTTTAGCAAGGTCTGCACCTACAATGCAAGCTAATGTAATTCCAATAATCCAGATATTAAAGTACCACCTCAAAAGAAATCAGGGGAGAATGCAACATGAAATAAAAAAAAAAAGGTACATCCAAGTTTCCACATAACCGATTGGAACGACGATTTGACATCCTCTTGGTGCCATCTGTCTCCATCTTTGGAAAAAAAAAAGGAAAAAAAATTGTCCAAGTGCATAGGGCTAGGAAGGGAAAGATATAAGCCGCCTTATCCTTGTTTTTCACAGAGTGGCTATTCTCACTTCGCAAGCTTCCAATTCACAATAGAATAACCTTTCCATTATAGTGAGGCTTGTCCTCCAGGTCACAGGTCTTCATCTTCTTGGTTACAAATTCAATTTCATATCCAAGTCCTAACACATCTAAATTACATAACATTTACATGAGTGGGCCAGCAGGACAGCTACAGCAGGAAGCAGGCAGAAAGAAGAATATTGAGACAGGGAATTCACACATATGCATAAGCATCATGCCAAACGAAAACCAACACAAGGTGCAAGAAATTCAAACATCAAGCTAAGAAGCAGACCAAGAAGCTCATAGTCTCATACATCCACACGGCCAATTCCACATTCACATTCACATCCAACAAATCAAAAATCTCTCTAAACGTGACGCACAACACCACCATCATCATCGCCAACCCGAGAAAGAAGATAATCGAAACTACGCCACATTATGCCAGAACACAACCTCTCAATTTCCGGACAACAACGAAAACAACTAATTGATACTATTTAACGTTCTACTGCAATTCCAAAAAAAAAAAAAAAAAGAGTTTTAGAAACCACATGAAAAGAAAAAAACAAAATTCTTGTGGTAAATAATCTTCTCGGAAACAAATCAGGGATCTAGGGTTTTCATCGCGGAATGTTCAACTTAACATCCAAAAAACTTTTATTTATTTTTTTTTCAGAATCCAAAAATTAAATAGATATTACCTGAATTGAGAAGTAGAGCTGTGCAATTGAAATACCTCCCCAAAAATAAATTAAACTTCTCTGCAACTCAAAATTCTAGAGAGAGTGAGAGAGAGAGGGAGAGATGTGGAAACCTGTAGAGGAGAGAAGGATGAAAAAAATAAAATAAGGAAATTAATTATTGATTAATGAATGTGGCAAAAAAAAAAAAGCCTCTAAAATTAAAATTCCCCACGTGGAGTGATCTATACCGTAGATCTAGGGTGATGCGAGGTATGGCTCATCTAACTGGTCCAGTCTTTTGAAAATGAACAGAAAAAATAAAAAAAAAAAAGACACAGAGACGGATTATCAATGTTACTGTAAGTTGTTCTTTTTCTTTTTAAGGCGTGCCGTAGGAATGACTGACCATGTCGACCGATTAACGGTGATGAATGGATCAGTGTTAGAGGGTAGGGTTAATACGCTGGGGATACGATGATTACACACATGAATAAATTTTTTTTTTTTTTAAGACCGTAAATTACCCAAACGTTAAGTATTTCTTTTTATTTTTATTAGATTTAATTTTTTAAAATTAAAATTCAAAATCTTGAAAGTTAAAACAAAAAGAATTTTAGTTTTTTTTTTTTTCTCTTAAGCTTACTACTTCCCAAATTGGCATGGGGACCTCTGGGCCTTTTCAAAAGACCCACTGTCTTGAATCCATAATTCATCTTTGGAATTGGACCTACTCGAAATTATAATTGCAAGAGCCGAATCATATCATACACAAGGGTGGTCAAGTGATACCTCTCATAAAGATAAGATTCCATTGAAGCCACATGTGCTTGACAAGTTAGTATTTCAGTTAAATTGTGGTGGTTCATAGCTATAAAGTGCCTTAGCAAGGGGACATTCCCATGGTAGAATGGTGGCAATTGTTATGCTAATATTCAACAAGGTGCAACCATTTCAACCAACTTTGAGGTCTTTGAAAAGTTATGCATATCAGGTATGTTTTCAAACAATGATAAAATCTTTTAGTTTACCCATTAGTTTGTGGGTGATATTGATCGAGGTGAAGCTCAGTGCCTAATAGCTTGAAAAGTTTGTAAATGTTGTCCACGAAACTCTTAGTTACTAATGTAATTGTTAAAAGGATGGATCAAGCTATGAAATGGCCATATTGACCCAACCTATCTATTACCACTATTATTACATTGTTTCCTTTAGATTTGCGCAACCTTTCTATGAAGTTTAATTTAACATTTATCCAAGTTTGAGTTGGTAATTAGAGGGGTTGTAAAAGGCCTAGATATTTGACATTCTCACTTTTGCATTTCTTACACATCTCATAGGTATGCACATACTTTTTAACAGATAGTTTGAACTTAGGCCAATAAAAATATTGTCTTAGTCTATGATAAATGCCTTTAACCTCAGAACGGTCTATGACAGTAAAGTATCAAAATTCTTGTAACATTTAAGCTTTAAAATGTCTAGTAGCCCCTAGGTAGAATTTACCTTTATACTTTAACATCCCATGTTGTAAGGAAAATGAGGTTTAGCCACCCTTAGTAGGGTTAGTTTAGTGATCAACTTTCTTATCAAAGCTAGACATCACCTCTATATACCATAATAGCCTTTTAGTAGTAATGATAGAATAAACTCTTAACTACCTATTTAGAGGCAAATCCATATATTGCTCTCCCATTTCTAATGTGGATAAAGCATTAGCTATAAAATTATCAATTCCCTTCTTATAATAGATAAAATAGTCTAATTCAAATAACTTTGTTATCCTTTTCAATTAGATATAAATATCTAACTGTTACTATAAGAAATAATTCAAACTTTTATGATGAGTTTTAATTACAATAGGATAACTCTATAAATAATACCTCTATTTTTCATAATCATTGACATAGTATTTTTAAAATTTTAAAATTTTATATTTTTGAATAAAATTTATGCAATGTGTACAAGATTTAATGAATTATACGAAAAACATAACAGAAATATGCATGAAAGTAAGTGAAAAATGTAACATCACGAAATACCATCTTTGATGCACTTTTTACCTATGTCATGCGTTTTCATCGGATCATCTTTGTACAATGCCCCATGAATCAGGCCTCTCACAGCCGAATTGGTCATCATAGACAATAGGTCTTTGCACACATTAAGAATAAAAAAAAGGCAAAAAGGGACGGAAAAGATCCCTGGGGTAAAATTGACCACAATCGAATAAAAGACCGAAGTCAAGCATCTTATAACCAAGCTCGCCCAGCTGGCAGCAAATCTCATTCACATTATGATATTGACTAGAAAGCTTCATTTAGTGTGATCATATTCTTTGTTCATATCAAGTTCAAGAGTCATAAAACTCTTCTTCCCTGATACGTACTTCATGTGATGTGATGAAAATTCTCATAAACAATTTAGACATTATCAATAATTAGACGATTTGAGACACAGTTACTTTATAAGATGGTACGAGGAAAAATAGTCTTTAACCTATTAGCAATTGATTTAAAGATGATTTCGAAGATCACTTTACATAGGTTAATAGGTTGGAAATCCTTGCTTCTTTCAAAAGATGCTACCTTTGGGATAAAACACACATCTATATGGTTGAAAGAACTAGGATTCCCTCCATGATTTAGAATGTTCAGAGCTATTGCTACCACTTCTTCACTTATAATATACCAAAATGATTGAAAGAAAATAGTTGACATACCATTAGGTTCTAGTGCTTTGTTGGAACACATCTGTTTTAGAGCTTGAAGAGCCTCCTCTGTTGTAAATGGCTTTAGCAAACCTTCATTCATATGGATGATCCACCTGAGTTTGAACAAAATCAAGAACTAGGCTCATATTTATGGAGCCTTGACTCTGAAAGAGTTACTAAAAATAAGATATGAAAGCCTGTGCTATTGTGGAATTCGTGTGCAACACACAACCATCATGGTTAACAAGCTTTCAGATATAGTTTCGTTGCTTTCTTTAGGTCAATTTAAAATGACAAAAAAAAAAAAAAAAGTAGAACCAAACTATGCGAGACCTCCGAGCCCACGTTAATTTATCCTTTTTAAGCAACTCGTCAATTTAAAGTCAAATTTCCTTTAGAGAAATGAGATTGGCAGCAATGGGAGGTAGCCTCTCAAGGTCTTTTTGGCATGCTTAGAGCTACTTTACATTAAAATTTAATTTGTCAAAGGCTTGCCTCCCTTATTTTGAAAGATGATTGCTTCGTTTAGCGATCATACTTGGGAAAGTAGTTGCCGGATGGTCCCATTCTTCTTGGTTCCACGATTCATCTACTCTTGTAGGATAAGAGGGATCACGTAGCCACATTTTCAACACAAAATACCTTCTTTTACATTTAAGTTGTAGCTGAATTTAGGCAATCTGTACATAAATTGGATTATGGTCAAAGTCAAAACGTAAAAGACGAGTTACCTTGATACAACGATAAAAATCCACGAAGTCTGGAGTTGCAAAGACTCTGTCCAAATGCTCTTGAATATTCTCCTCATCAACTTTTCCATTTCACCATGTGAATTTAAAGACATGGAAGTGAAGATCAGGTAATTTACGATCCTCCGTGACATTCTTAAAGTTGTTCAAAAAATGAGCTACTTGATGCCTTCCCCTCCTCCCCACTCCCCTCTATTCTTCTCATGAGAAAACATGAAGTATTGAAATCACTTTCACATAGCCACAGTTTTTGCATTTGTTGATTAAGAGATTTGATAAGCTCCCACATTAGCTGCTTGTCACATCCTCCGACCATCCATAAATTCCCGTGAATTTCCATTCTATGGTTTAAATACCATCAATAACAAGTGCATCAATGTGATGTGCCAATACTGTCTAATGCTAACCAAGATTGAGTCATTCCAAAGCAGCCCCAACCGTCCACCCCTATTCCTACGAGTTCCGCAATAATCAATAAAATAGTTATTTAAGAAATTGAGCTTTCTCTTCAATTTTTCTATCTTGATAGGGTCTAAATGGCCGATGCATATGGACATGTATTTGCTGCGATTCATTCGTGAAAAATGTGATAACTCATAGAAATTAGTAAGCATGCAATGAACATATAAAGCAAATCAATAATATCATATAAAATTGGGTTACATAAACAGTGAATCAGGCTGACATTAGCATCACATCATCATGTCAAACTTCTATGTAGAAGCACGATTCATCTATCTTTTTTGTATTATAAATTCTCTAAGTAGATAAATAAGATGGGCCATGTGCTAGTACTATTTGAATTATAGGACCTTTAATATAGTAATATAGTAATAATGGGTATTCAATCATGATATTACATATGCAACATTAAATTCTTGTTATCATTAAGTTTATAATAAATATAATTCATGAATGATCTTATATTTTTGTGATATTGTTTTTTTATTATAGAATTAAATTTATAACATCTAAAATACCTAATTGTCGTACACTTTTCATATTAGTAAATGTGTTAAATATAAAATTAAAAGTCAATTAATTTCATAAACTAATGCAAAAAATTTAATGATAGTTTTTAAAATAGAGTTTTTTACGTGGAATGTTTCTTTTATTAGTATTGCCCAATTTGTTCCAACATGATCTCTAGATTACATGATCACTAGATTGACAGAAAAGACTGAGGGGCAAGAGCTCCATACATAGCAAGTGTGTCCCTCATTTGTTTCTTTCCTGAATCACAACCCGTAAGCCACCTCTCACTGTGGAAGCAAGACCAGGGGAAAACTGTGGCACCTTATCTGGATCCACAACCCGGATTTGAAACTGGCGGATCACTGCAAGAGCTACACTCTTCATCTCCACTAGGGCCATTTCCTTCCCCAAACAAACCCTAAATCCACCATGAAAAACTGGGTATTTGTACGGACTTTGGAACACAAAAGCACCATTCTTTAGCCACCTCCCCGGCTTGAATTCAAGACAATCCGGTCCCCAAATCTGCTCCATTCTACCCATTGCATACTGATGGTACGTCACTCTAGCGCCTTTGGTCACAAAAGTACCGTCAGGCAACAAATCTTCCTCTTGAACGTACTTGGAATCGAATTGCACTGGTGGGTATAGCCTCAAGCTCTCGCGTATTGCAGCATTTAGATAAGGCATTTCATGCATTTGTTCGAAGCTGGAAATGCCTGATTGGCTCGAACCCATGACTCGGTCTGACTCAGCCAGAATGGCTAATTCAACTTCTGGGTGTTGAGACAACAACCAAAAGAAGCTAGTTAATCCTGAAGCCACTGTGTCGCGACCGGCCAAGAGAAAGCTAATCACGATGTCACGCAGATACTTATCGTCGTCTATGGAGACCATGAATCTTGATAACAGGTCGTTCTTTGAGGAGCAGCCCGATTTTCTCCGTTGATTTATGATTCCTTCGGCTAGCAAATTCACCATCTTGATTGCATCTGTGAGTTTTCTCTCCGAGCCTATGTTCAACAGTCGCTTGATCTTCCAAATTATTGCTGATGGTGCCAGTGGTCGCTCTGCGGAGAGCTTTGTTGCAACGTCAAAAGCCATTGCAAATTCGGACATGGGAAGCCCCAGCTCGAGACATCCTGGGTCTAATCCGAACGAGAATGTGCAAATGTTGTCGAAAGAAAGCCTTCTAAACACATCTTGCAAATCCAGGACCTCCTCTTTGCCAGAAACCGACGCCAACAGAGGGACTAACCTGGATCGAATCTGTGTACTTATAAGTTCAAAAGCGAACATTCTTATTGCCACGCTGCCGAGTTCCAAACTGGCCAATTTCCTCTGAAACCTCCAGGAATGGCCGTCCACGTTGAAAATACCTCGACCTAAGAGATCTCCCAAGATAGTAGAGAAAGGTTTCCCTTTTGGGTAGTTGCTGAAATTGGTCTTGAGCATGTACTCGACGTTTTCCGGGTTAGCGGTGATGATGTTGCCCAGAACGTGAACGTCAATGGTTCCGGTAGGGGATTTCCGGAGGAGGTGAGCGTACCAGTCGCAGAGATTGGCAAAGTCTTTGGTCCAGGCGGAGTTGCGATAGGCCTTGCAAACATCGCACCTACACCATAGTTTGAGCCTCAGTACATAGATGAACAGAGAGAACGCGGAGAAAAGTATGGTGAAGGCAAAGAAGAGGAAGCAGAGGGCGGTGGAAACGGACTGCAAGCACAAGAAGGCATCAAAATCCATTTCCAGATACACAACTAAGAAATAAATTGGAAGAGGAAGAGGGTGAGGGAGGGGGGGGGGTGAAGATATGGGCAAACAAGTATCATCAAAATAATATATAGTATTATCAAAATAACACCTAAGAAACTAAGTATTACTGAGATATATTATTGGAATTTTTTTAAAAATCCAATAGCAACATATTAGATATTTAAAATGTGCTCATGATATTTATAAAAAAATAATATTCTTATGCAGTGAGTATACAAAAATATATTAATAGAGTGGATAGCATTAATTTAAGGAATAATAAAAATTGAGATATATTATATTAAGGCTGATATTTGAGAATAGAAGATTTCAACATCGCAACTTGCTAATGTTCATCTATAGATGTACTTAGACTTAAAAATATACATGAAACATAAGTTAAAGAGAGACTACATGGACAGGAGTGTATTTTTACGTGGAAATGAGGTTGGTCGTCACCATTGATTGTACACTTATAATATGTCAAATCAATATATATATATATATATACAACGCCGTAATAATTACCTATGTATGAGAGGAATTTTATTACGTGTCGAGGAGGTGTTGGTGCATAGAGTAGGTGTCAACATTTGCATTAAAAAACGTGTGGGCAAAATGACAACCTAGCTTTTGTGCATCGTCATGTCTGATTTAACGCATAATATGGATGCCAATTCAATTGCGTGCGCTACATTCTGCCGTGTGTGAATTGTAGCGCTGCATGTCAAAGCCAAATATACCGAGAATTGTTCACAAATAATATTCTTGATAACTAAATTTGATTATGAATATATTTAAGAGGTAATTACTGACTTCACCGCGAAATCATGACTTTTTCCTTTCTTGTATAAACGCATTAATAAATTAAATTTAATTGTAAAATAGTAATAATATATTGAATAAACAAAAACTAAAAATTATGAAATTTTAAGAAGTTTATTTTGCAATTTAATAGATTATGTGCATTAAATATACTTAAAACAAAAAATTTTAAGAATTCTATTTCTTCAATTCATTAGATGACTATTAAGATGTGAAACTTGAGTTAAAATACAAAAAAGAAAATGCAAAATATATTTTATTACGTAACTCAATTTGTGTTAGATTTTATGATATTTGTTGAGAAGTGTTAAATGAGCGATTTTTTTAATCTAAAATTTGTGTCTTTTTTTTTTTTTTAATCTCTTTTATAAACATAAGATGATGGGTTAATATAAAACTTTATCTAAAATTTTATATATTTTAGCAGTTTATAAATAATAATCAAATGATTTTATTATTATTATTTTTTTTTTATAATTTTTTTTTTTTTTTACAATTCTAACTAATCGTTATTCTAGGTAAACAAAAATTATTAACGCAATTGACGTATTCGCGTTAGGTCTGAGGGAGACTTATTTGTAATTAAAAAGCAAAAAGGTTAAGGGGGTGTCGGCAACATATACGTAGGTAGAGTCATCGATACAATTTCCCCCGCATTTTCTGACTATGATTATGACAGAGATAAGTCAGGGGGATTGGATCGGAGCTCAGACTAGATTGAAAATGGCACACGTTTTTCATGAAACACACAGAGCTTGTCCTGTTCCCATCCGATCATCTTCACACACCCCACCGCAAGAAACCCCATCTTTGTCCTGTTCGCATAACGAAAAGATTCAACCGAAAATAAATTTCATAATCATCTCTCTTTGTCAATAGCAAATAAAAGACTCTTTCCCAAGCGCAGCTCTCGTTTGTCTTTGAATCGATAGAATTCATCTTTGGAAATGTTTACGCTTCTTTTTTGTCTCTTTCCCGTCTCCTAAAGCTATCTATTACAATCTCGGACTCCCAATTCCATCAGGCGATTTGAATCAGAACGCGGAGCCCTAGGTAATGGGGAAGCACGCCTACTTAGTAACCGTATCTCCGGGCCATCTAAGTCAAAATTTCCGCAGAAATATTGACAACCATCAAGAAAGAACTTGCCCTGGCGTAACCATTTTTTCCACCCCCCCATTTTTATTTATTTCTTTCTACAAATGTGTTCAATTCGGTTGACAAAATTATATTGTCTATGGTTTTCACAAAATTCAATAATATCTGCACGATTGATCGTTCAAATTTATCATAATTAACATTTCGAAGACGATTTACTAGCACCAAAATGGTCAAATTATAAATATGTAATTGGAATCTTAAGAAACGGCAGTGCCTTACGTCTGATCTGCCCTACGGTTTGGTAAATTGTGAAGGAGATGGGTGCCTATGCTTGACAGTAGAGTAGTGGGAGCTTGGAGCTTGTAGCCACGAAATAAACTTGCCTAAGAGTTTCGGAGAAGCGAATGCAGTTCTGTGCTTATGCCTAATTATATAAATATAAATTCTCTTTGATTCAACCTCTCAAGGATATCCAATTGTTTAGAAACTTGGATCTGATGCGCCCCCCTCCCCCCAACCTTGTCATAATGGACCATACCAAATATGCTTCAATTTTTTCTCACAATTTTAACCAATTTTCGAAGTTGAGAAATTGTAAACCACCACTAGCTAGTTCATCACCATGACATAATAGCTCCTTACCAAATTCTGCCGCCGGCTTCCTTTTACATATTTATGCTTCCAAGTTGTGTACTTCAGCCAAAGTGTTCAGAATCGAATTGGACCACATGATTTAACCGGTAAAATAAAAGGAAAAAGAAAATTGTTCTGACTTTTAGTTTGATTATCCTTAAAGCCCATAAGTTGATCAAATAGGTGAAAAGTTCAGTCAATTAGCCCGTTTAACCATGAATTAGTAAACTAGATCCGGTTTAATGGTTCGATCAGCTTGAACTTAACGATGTGGCGTACTGTGAATGATCTACATCGTCGTAGTCTGATTCCGAAACAACTATGAAATCCAAGAGGCGCTTGCCGCTGTACCACAACTCCACATTAGAATAATTACGGTCAAATATATTAATTGTATGTTTAGTTTGCCATTCTTTTTTTTTGTTTTTTTGAAAATTTAAGTAATTTTCATCTTATGTATTAATTAACATAGTGTTTTATATTTGTTCTTTCAATATCGACAATATTTTTATATTAAAATATTTTTAAAAATAATTATTATAAAATAAAATTATATAAATTCTAACACAGGCAATAAACCCATATTTAGGAGTGAATGCTATTACTTAATCTGATTTATTAAGTATTACAAATATATTAATTAGACTTGAACTTTTTGTTAAACTTAAATTTGCATCATTTGAAACGTGGTTGACCTGAATATCCTCAATCAGCCCATTTAGTAGTTCTTCAATTTTTTTGGCTCTAACTCGTGTTATTAGGCCTTCTGAAATATGCAATGGACTTCTTGCATCCATTGAAGCTCTAGCTTGTATTATTGGGCCTTCTGGAATGTGCGATGGACCTCTTGCATCTATTGAAGCTTTAGCTCGTGTTATTAGGCCTTCTGGAATGTGCAATGGACTTCTTGCATCCATTAAAACCTTCCACCCATCATCTCGACGGTTCTCATCATTCTCCTTCTCCTCAAAAGGATTCGTCCCTGAATCATCACCTATATCAAAATGGGAAAGATCAGAAATGTTAAATGTTGCATTCATATTATACTTACCGGGAAGGTCCAACTTATAAGCATTGTCATTAATTCATGCTACAACTTAAAAGGGAACATCTCCTCTAGGTTATAACTTTGAACACCTCTGAGCTGGAAACCGTTCCTTGCCCATATACACCCAAACCCAATCATTAAGTTCAAACACCACCTTTGTTCGTCCCTTGTTGATGAGATGCGTATTGCTTAGTTTGTTGTTCAATATGTTGCCGCACCTTCTCATGCAATTTTTGTATCATGTCAGCCTTGCGTTCACCATTTAAGCTGGCATACTCATTGATAGGTATAGGTACTAAATCCAAAGGAGTTAACAAATTAAAACCATATACAATTTCAAATGGAGAGTAACTAGTAGCAAAATGAACACTCCTATTATACGCAAACTTGACATGTGGTAAACAATCTTCCTATATTTTTAAATTTGTTCAAATAACAGAACACAAAAGAGTAGAAAGAGTTCGATTAACCACCTTAGTCTGTCCATTAGTTTATGGATGACAAGTAGTTGAAAACAATAGTTTAGTACCTAATTTACCCCATAAAGTCTTCCAGAAGTAGCTTAAGAACTTTGTATCCCAGTCTGAAACAATGTTTCGTGGCATGCCGTGCAAACGTACTACTTCTCTAAAGAATAAGTCAGCCACATTGTTTGCATTGTCAGTTTTATGGCATGGGACAAAGTGTGCTATCTTTGAAAATCTATTAACAATAACAAATACAGAATCCCTACCCCTTTTTGTTTGTGGCAATCTTAGTACGAAGTCTATAGATAAATTAACCCAGGGATGGTTAGGTATGGGTAAAGGGGTATACAAGCCATGGGGTAAAACTTTAGATTTAGCCTGTTTGCATGTTATGCATTTCTCACATATCCTCTCAACATCTCATTTCATGCGTGGCTAAAAGAAATGTTCATTTAGGACATTTAGGGTTTTCTTAATTCCGAAATGACCCATTAGACCACCCTCATGAGCTTCTCTTACAACCAACTCCATCAAAAAACTCATAGGCATGCATAAACAATTTTCCCTAAATAAAAAACCCTTATGCCTATAAAACTTCTCAAAGGTTGATGTCTTACATGCTCCATACATATTAGCAAAGTCAGGATCATTCACATATAAATTCTTAATGTGTTCAAATCCTAACAAGTTTGTAGTAAATGTAGAGATAAGGGCATATCTGCGAGATAATGCATCAGCTACCACATTTTCCTTACCTTGTTTATATTTGATGATGTAGGGAAAGATCTCAATGAATTCAATCCACTTGGCATGTCTTTTGTTCAACTTTCTTTGCCCCTTCAAGTGCTTCAAAGATTCATGGTCAGTATGGATGACAAACTCCTTGGGCCAAAGGTAATGTTGCCATGTCTCCAAAGCCTATATCAATGCATACATCTCTTTATCATAAGTAGGATAATTAAGGCTTGCTTTATTTAGCTTTTCACTAGTAAGCAATTAGGCGCCTTTCTTGCATTAAAACAGCTTCAATGCCAATACCTAAAGCATCACACTCAATCTCGAAAGCTTTTGCAAAGTTAGGTAAAGCAAGTAAGGGTGTAGAACTTAATTTTTCCTTAATGCAATTAAAAGTCTTGTCTTGGTCACTACCCCACCTAAAACTCATGTTCTTTTTGATAAGCTCAGTGAATGGTGCAACAATGGTGCTAAAGTCCTTAACAAAACGTCTATAGAAACTAGCTAGACCATGAAAGTTATGCACATCATTGACTTAGGTGTAATCCAATCTCGAATTGCCTTAACTTTTTCCTCATCAACCTCAACACCTTTAACATTGACGGTATAACCAAGAAATGTGATTTGATTAGTACAAAAGGAATATTTTTGTAAGTTAGCATATAATTTCTCAGAACGTAAAACACTTACAATAGAGTGTAAATGATCAAGATGCTCTTTTAGGGTTTTACTATAGACCAAAATATCATCTAAATACACAACTATAAATTTACCAATGAATGGACGCAAAACATGATTCATTAGTTGCATAAAAGTGCTTGGTGCATTAGTGAGACCAAATGGCATAACAAGCCATTTATACAAACCATACTTAGTTTTGAAAGCTGTTTTCCACTCGTTTCCCTCTCTTATCCTAATCTAATAATATCCATTTTTCAAATCAATCTTAGAAAAGACATATGAACCATGCAATTCATCCAACATGTCATCTAATCTAGGTATGGGGTGATGATACTTTACAGTGATTTTGTTGATTGCTCGATAATTAACACACATCCTCCAAGTCCTATCTTTTTTGGGTACAAGTAGGACAAGAACAACACATGGACTCATGCTTTCCCTTACATATCCTTTAGAAATAAGCTCATCAACTTGTCTTTGAAGCTCATTTGTCTCATCAGGATTACTCTTACATGCTGGCCAATTAGGGATAGATGCACTCAGGATGAAATCAATT
Source organism: Ceriops tagal (assembly GCA_021533255.1). NCBI lineage: Eukaryota > Viridiplantae > Streptophyta > Magnoliopsida > Malpighiales > Rhizophoraceae > Ceriops > Ceriops tagal. Next base: position 4,006,864 of record CM038607.1, read on the forward strand.
TGATGCTCAATTCCTCTATTGGGTGTCCTCACGTTTTCTCCTCTTATTTCTCTTTTATCAATTTCTCTTTTCAGTTCACTCTTATTTTTAATCTTCAATTGATCCTCATAAGTTTGTTAAGGTGATAATGGTACAAGAGTGACAAGTGTTTCATTCATTATAAAGGAATATCAATTCTTAAAGCCATCATGCATAACTCGCTTGTCAAATTGCCATAGTCTTCTTAATAAAATATGGCCTGCATGCATAGGCACAACATTGCATAAAACTTTATCATGGTACCTTCTGATAGAAAATTATATGAACATTTACTTATTTACCTTGACTTTACCACTCTCATTTTAACCATTAAAGCTTACATGGCCTAGGATGCTTCATAGTAGGTAAATCCAACTTCTCAACCATAGTTGTGCTAGCAACATTAGTGCAACTCCTACCATCAATAATCATACTATATACCTAATCTTTGATGAAACACCTTGTTTGAAAGATGTTATCTCGTTGCACCTCATTTTCTTCCTTTACTTGCACATTCAATGCTTGTTTTGTAATGAGAGCTACTCCATTAACCAGATACTCCTTTCCATCACTTTTACCCTCTGATGATGGCATAGAATCATCATCTGATTCATTTTCAATTTCAATATCACCATTACTTCTCAAGATCATTGCACGCTTATTTGGACATTGAGATGCAATGTGACCCTTACCCAAATACTTAAAACATTTAACATTTCTATTTCTACTTGGTTGGGGTTCAAAATTACCTATCTCCTTGCTAGAACTCACATTCTTGTGCTTGGGTAACTTGGCTTTGGACTTGTAATTGGCCATCTCATCCTTTTTACTCCAATTTGGCTTCCAAGATAAGGTAAAACCCGAATTCTGCCTAAATTGTGTGGAGCCCTTTCGCTTAAGTTGCCTTTCAACTTTCATTGCTATGTGCACCATGTCTTTTAATTCTACATAATGTTGTAATTCAACCACATTTGCTATGTCCCTATTTAGCCCTTGCAGAAATCAAGTCATGGTTGCCTCTCTATCTTCTTCTACATTTGCCTTAATCATGGTAATCTCCAGCTCATTGTGGTAGTCCTCTACATTTTTGGTGCCTAAGTGAGCCCTTGCAGCCTTTGGTACAACTCCTTGTAATAGTGATTAGGGACAAACCTCCTCCTTATGATAACTTTCATCTTTTTCTATATATCAATAGGCCGTTTATGATTCCTTCTCCTAGTCAAAACAAGTTGATCCCACCAAATAATAGCATAATCAATAAATTCAACTGCAACAAGCTTACCTTTTTCTCCTTGGAATAGTTGTGGTAGTAAAAAACCAATTCTACCTTTTTCTCCAATTCTTACCTTGGAATAGAGGAATTGTCATTTTAATACTGCCCAAATTATGGTCATAGGTGCCTTGCTTTCCAAATTCTCTTCGATTCCTTCTATTGTTAACAGTTCTAACCATCGTAGTTTGATCATCAAATTCATCATCTTTTACATTATCTTCATGGTCATAGGCACGTCTGAACTGCCTTCTTGCTTTAGGAGCCTCATATTCCCTATGTCTTCTTTGCAACTCTGCTATTGTATTAGCTTGCTCCTCCATCCTCTCCCTCATATTATCAAATCTGGTATTCATGCACTCAAACTATTGTTGCATAGCTTTGATCGTGAAGGACGTATCACTAGCTCCCTCCTGAGCTACACCTTTGTCTTTGGACGTCATAGTATTACTTCTACATAAAATAATTAGGATACCTTATAGAACACTCCCTCATGTGTGTCACTCAAAAGATGGTGTCACATTCCCTCATGTTTACACTCTTTATGACTTTTTCTTTATATGAACTTTCACTTTTACCTTTTACCACTCAAATTTCCCTTTTCAGCTCTATAAAGAACTAAATAATGTAAATCAAGGGTATTGATTTTGAACAGAATAAGATAAATGGCGTAGAATTGAACAAATTGAAGAACAAGGAATCAAAAACGAAAAAGGATATCAAGGCAAACAAATTTAATAAACTAAACTTACAAAAATCAAGATAGGGATAGTACAACCTAGAGGACAAACTTGGGTAACAAAATAGGAAAATAGATGGTAGAATTAGAGTTAAGCAAGAAAAACTTTATTATTATTGTGACCAATATGACCAAATTGTTAATCTTATCAATAACTTGAATTTGATGTTCTCTTTCTTTTGTTCTTCTTCCTTATTTTTTTCTTTTTTTTTTCTAACACAAAGCAACAGTAGAATACTTAGATACAACAATTGGAATTGAAATTAGCACATTTATGAGCTTAAACAAACAAGTAAAAAGAGAAGAATTGCAAATAAACAGATTTGTGCATTTGAATGGTAATACACATAATAGACAAACTAAACAGCAATAAATAAATCACAAGGTAGAAAATTGAAGAGTGAGTGGAATCAACTTGATTTAGAACCAGACTCTGATACCAATTGATGTGGAAAAACCCCAAAAAGATGTGGCTTAGGGACCCAATGTACATAAGGAATCAAAGAACAACTAGGAAAGCCAAACCAGAGTTTAATAACATAAACCCTAGACCTACCATTTGAAGGAACACAAACCTAGGGTATTTAAGAAGGATATGGATGTCACACTCTAGAAAAGAAAGGAATTGGGAATGATAAGTCGATTAGAATGCCACAAGAAGAAGTACCTCTTGATTATTTCTTTAGTCCTCAAAAGAACTAAGGGAGAAAAACCCTTACTTTCTATTTCACTTAAAGTTGTTTGATTTTCTAGAACTTACAAGAGGTGCCTATTTATAAGTTAAGATAGCAATCTTAAAGAGGCGCAAATTCCTACTTAGGACAAATCCTTATTTTGGAGGAATTCCTAACTATGGACAAATTCCAACACAGACAATAAACTCCCATTTAGGAGTGAATGCTATTACTTAGTCTGACCCATTAAGTATTCCAATTATATTAATTAGGCCTGAACTCTTTGTCAAACTTGAATTTGCACCATTTGAAACTTGGTTAGCCTGAATGTCCTCAATCAGCTTATTTAGTGCTTCTTCAATCTTTTTGGCTCTAGCTCGTGTTATTGGACCTTCTGGAATGTGTAATAGACCTCTTGCATCCATTAAAGTTCTAGCTCGTGTTATTGGGTTTTCTAGAATGTGCAATGGACCTCTTGCATCCATTAAAGCCTTCCACCCATCATCTCTATGGTTCTCATCAATATATATAATACAAAAAGGAGAATGTGAATTAATTTGAGTCATATTTAGAGTAAGTCCAATTAAAATTTTTTAAAGTTTAATTTTTGTTAATGTCTTATAAGACTTTTAGCCTTTTTGCTTCAATTTAGCAATTAAATTAGTAAAAGTGAGAAAACGAGAGTGACATTTAGGATTTAGAAGAGTGAGTACCACTAAAACTCATTTTCTTCTTCTTGTTTTTTTTTTTTCAAAAATAAAGGTTTAGAGTTTATACTTAATTTCTTTAAATCCTATGAGAAATCTAATACAATTCAAATGCAATTGATGTTAATTACATTAAAGTAATTTTTTATATAATTTTTGATTTTGTTTGGCCAAAAATCACATAATGTACAAGAATACTAACAACTATGCAATAAGGAACAACAAAATGTGAAATGAGACTTAAGAAAAAAAAAAGTATAATGCCATGAAATTCTATCTTTGTTGTATTATTTTCAAGCCTTTATGCACAATTTGTTGCATTTGTTGCACATTGTACATAATGAGACTTTTGAAGGAAAACTTAAATTTTAAAAATGAAAAACAAAAAATCTATAAATGTGATTCTCGTTATATGGATTATACATATGTTTGATTTTGTCAAATTTCTTGATCTATCTAATATTTCAAAAATCGTAAAATATAGTTCTTTAATCATATCATCTCTTCAATTATAGCATGGAAAAGAACTTATACCCAATAAAAAAATAATAATAATAATAATAAGACAAAATAGAGGTAAAGTATGATTCTAAAGAGAAAGTCCTAGAGGCATGTCCTAACCATGCAAGTTGTTAGTCTCTTGAGTTTGTTAACATGAAGTTGTAAGCAATTAGTGACATCTTATACCAAGTCTAGCATAATGTTTAGGTGTGGACAATTAAACAAACAAAGTGTTAGTAAGAACATTTAATATACATGACAGTAAGTCAAGAGAGGCTAAGACATTGTTTTTAAGTGGGAAAAAATTTGGGTTAATGGTGTTACATGGTAGCATACACAAGTAAGCATCAAATAATAACTTGAATGCCCTATCTTTAAATAACTTGAAGATGTAAATAATAGCTTAAATTTCCTATCTTTAACTTATTCTCTTATCTTCTTTTAACACAAGTAAACATTAAATAAAGAAACTAATTGGTCTCTTGTTTGTTAAATTGTTGTAGTTAAACTATAGTAGGTAACATTAAACATGTTATGAAAATTATTTTTTTATTATTTTATAAATTATATTTTATAATTTATTTACTTATTTTATAGTATTTTAGTTTAATTAGGAATTATAGCTTTATTATTTAGGAAAAATATGTAAACTATTTGAGAATTCCTTTTTATTTTAGAATATTTTCTTAGTTATATTTTATAATTTATGTTAATTGTTTTCCCAATTAGTTAGATAATTTTGAATTATAAATATATATGTAAGCTTAAGGATTAAAGTATTTTATGAGTTATAAAATTCAATTATCTATATATCTTGATATTTTTTTTTATGAGAGTGTTATAGTTTTAGGTAGATTCCAAATTGTTTTTGTTATTTAAAATTTCAGTCAAGTATTGACTTTTTGTTATCTATTTTTTTACATGTTTATTCTTTTTTAAGTGGTATTAGAGCAGGTTTGACCTATGTTGATATTATCTTATGGTGTTTAAGGCAACCTCTTTAATGATAAAGATTATGAAGGGAAAGGTATGTCTAAAGTAATTTTATAGGATCATGAATATAATAGATTTCATATTGGAGATGTCACTTGCAATCAATATATTTATATACACATTCCTAATTTCAAAGATATTTCTTTTTTTAATGAAGATTTCTTCGTTAAATATTTTATGAGATAATTAGTAGAAATTGATGCCTATTTTAAATACAATAATATTTGTGTGAAGAAGAAAATGACTTATGCATATTCCAAACTCCAAGATGGTGTAGCTGAATGGTGAAATGATACTTAATATTTTCAATTAAGATGTAGTAAGCCTAAAATTCACTCATAGGTAATGATGAAAAATTTAATAATTATTGAATTTTATGATAACAATATATTTGAGGAAATTTTAGATCAAGTTGAAAGAAAATTTAATTTTTATTTCTCATCAATTGATGAATTACATGATAATATATTTGCTTACACTTTTATTATTGATCATGTTAATTTAGGTATATAAGGATTAATGGCCTTAGAATTAAATTCTAATGATATATCAATAAATTAAGAATTAATGGTTAAAAAGGAGAAAAAACATTAATTATTGTTTACAACATGATTGAACAAATGTCTTCTAAGGGAAATATCGAAAGATTTGAAAATTATGGTGAAAAAAAAATATAAATTTTGTTAACTTAGAAGTTGAACCTATAATTCACAAATATCAAGATTTTGTTAATTCTTGACCTTTTGTATTTGTTTATTTTCTTAAAGTAGATAATTAAGTAGATGTTTAGTATTATTATTTATGAGGGTCATTATGCACATGATAATTCACAAAAAGGATTTTTGGTTTATGTTGAGGATCTTAATTTATTTGAAATATTTGTTCCTATAGTCTGGAAGACATTAATTCCTTATTATCAATTCAAGGACAATTTGTTTCTCAATAGAGGGGTCTAATGTAGTACACGCCATAAAAATTATTTTATTATTATTTTATAAATTATATTTTATAATTTATTCATTTATTTTATAGTATTTTAGTCTAATTAGAAATTTTAACTCATCTATGAAAAATATATAAATTATTTAGGAATAATTTTTGATTTATTCATGTGTTTTCGCCCCGCATTAGTAGGTGATTCTTTACATGATACCTCAATTAACAGTTTATTGAGAAATTATGATGAATGACTCTTGGTCATTTAAATTAGATTTCAAATAACTAACAAATTAAAAAAATGCTTTTTCTACCAATATAACTGCTAAGACACATAAGTCTATTCACATGAATTTTAACACATTAAAAATGGAAAAATTGCTAGTATAACTCATTGTTATGCCATGTATACTAAGAAATAGCCAAAAAAAAAAAAAAAAGAAAGTGTATAATAAAATGAAAAGAAAAGTACTTGCTTGGATCCTGAAATCAATCAACCAAGAGAGACAAGGAAGAATTGAGAGATACATGGAAATTGAATTGATAACAAAATTAATGAAAATTTAAAAATAAAATGAGTAAAGATACAGAATTAAAATTTGACACTAACAAAATCAAAATATGAGTAGTTTGGATTTGATACTGAAGTTCTCAACTTCACCTTAAGATCTACTAGTCTGTGATACTGAGAGGGGGGGTGAATCAGTATCACACCCCTTAAAAACACACTCTAATAATTTAAGTCAAAGTATTCTACTTATTTAATACTTTAGCTCTCGTTAATACGCAGGTATATGAACAACTTCAAACTCTTCTCAAAAGCAAACTCTTTCTCAGATTCGACTAAGGTAGATCTATTGTTACCTACTAATCACAATAGTCCCCAAAGTCACCTTTCAGACACCTTAATTAGGTCTTCTTTAGGTTATGGGTTCGATGATATTTTAGTTGTGTTCACAACTTAATTCAAAACACAGAACGTAAATTCAAAGTAAGGACATAAGAGATTTACGTGGTTCCGTCAATGTGACGTACGTCCACGGTGGTAGGGATTCTTCCTCTACCGAGACAATTCACTGTACTTGAGAATACCAGTGTGGTACTCCCTATGTCCGCAATGTAGTTACAATGGATGTCTTAATCCTTTGCTCCTTTCACTATTGCAAATATAAAGCAAGTACAATACAAAGAGTGTCACTTACTGTGTCTACCCTTCTTCTAGCTTGTCTTGCCTCTGTTGACTTAAATAGGCTGCTTTATTGCTGCTTAGAAGTCCACCACAACACTCTTTAACCTCTCTCAAAGAAATCTGGAAATACGTTGAGTTCTTTCCAATGCTTCACCAAATTCCTTCTCTAGGTTGTTTCACACAACTCCTGCTTTCACTGTCTCATAGTTTCACGGCTAGCACTCACGCTTATGGTTTGCCGTTTCATGTCTCACAGCCTGCCCCATGCTTCTGATCAGTCACGCCGTTGCACGTTCTGGTCTCATGTCAGCGTACGTTCTGGTCTCACGTTTCAGGTCTCCACCTGCTTTGCTGTTCTTAAGCCTTATGGATACCTGGTCTGCTCTCTTCGTTCGTTTCACAGTTCCGTTAGTCTCCAGTTTCTAGTTTTTGCCCTCACCTCACGTTTCTGGTTTTCTTCTCTTCTAGGGGTGGTGCGTTTCTGGTTTTGCCGTTGGTGTGTCGTCTTCTTTCCTGGTGGTGTATCGTCTCTTATGGGTTTCCTTTTGCTGCGTGTTCCTTTGTCATGTTGTCATCTTTTCTCTTGCCGGTGGTTGTACGTTTCTCACGGGTTTCTCTCTCTTGCCGTCACACGGTTTTCTCCTTGCCGTGTCGTCCGTTTCTCTTTCGGTGGTTGTACGTCTCTCACGGGTTTTCTCTCTCATCATTTAGCCGAGTTTTCTCTCTCACCATCCAACTGTGTTTTCTTTCTTTTACAGGTGGTGTTTTTCTGTTTCTTTTGTGTTTTGCTGTGCTCACTCTATTATACTGTGTACCCCTTTTTCTTCCAAGGGTTTGGGTATATATACTCCTTTCCATGAAAACCCTAATAGGGCTTACTGCAGTGGATTTACTTTCTTGCCCCTCCATGTGACTTTACTTTCTTGCCCCTCCATGTGTCTTCAAATTACTTGCACACTTAAATTTAGTCGACAACAATTACAACCCATACAAGGCTGTGGGAACAATAATCTCCCCCTTTGTAATTGTTGGCAACACGTATAACAAAAAGCCATTGTGCAGCAATTACAACTCCCCCTAAATATGCACTCCCCCTTTCTTAACAGCTCTCCCTGCATTGTTGCTTCTCTCCCCTTTTGCCAACCAATTGCAAATTTGAAAAACCTGTAAAGTAGAGATGAAGGATTGACCCAAACTTCAGGCTTGAGGAGGCATTTGCATAGACAGACTCATTCTGTACTTTTCAAACAGCTTTATGGACAAAGGTTTAGTTAGAATATCTGAGATTTGATCTTTAGTGCCGACATACTCCAACTGAATTGTGCCCTCTTCCACTTGATCCTTGATAAAGTGATACCGGATGTCAATATGCTTGCTTCTTGAATGTTGAACTGGATTCTTGCTGAGATCAATTGCACTTTGATTATCACAAAGTACACTCACTGGTAACTTCACTTCAACACCCAAATTGGCCAATTGTCTTTGCATCCATATCACATGTTTTCCTTTAGAGCATGCTGAGCAGACATACTCCCTCTCTCTCTTGAGGTCTGAAATGTCTTTGATTGCATGAGTAGTGGTCAGCTTCCTCATGTTCTTTTGTGTTAAGGGTCCCAGCCTCCTATGCCAGAGTTGATTTTCTTGTTCTTTTGTAAGTAAGCAGCTGTTTGTCTTGTCCTCATCAATCACATATAAATTTCCAGCTGTTCTCTTCCCGGCTGCAATAGTATTGCCTTCTTTACTCTTTACTTGGCAACCTATTTTTGTGAATATCACTTTATGGTCTTCATTGCATAGCTAGCTGACAGATGCTAGATTATATCTAAGTCCTTCAACATGCAGAACATCTTTCAGCTTTCCTTTTCCAATATTTACTGACCCTTGACCACTGATGTTGAGTGAATCATCATTGCCAAACTTGACTCTGCCTTTTCTTGTCTTGTTCAGCTTTGATAATTTACTCTTGTCTCCTGTCATGTGTTAAGTGCATCTATTATCAAGGATCTACTGCTTATCCTTGTAGTTAGCCTTTAGTGTAATTTCAGCTATATTAGCCTCCTCCCTTTTAGCTTTATATTCCTTCTTTTGAACTGGCTTGAAGATAGCTTTCTCCTTTTTCTTAGCTTTGATTGTACTAATTGTTTTCACAGTGCCATCGAGTGCCTTCTCTTTCTCAGGTAGAAGTGTCATGCATCTCTTGGCATTATGGCCATCTTGCCCGCACCTTTCACACTGTTCCAAGTTTGCTAATATTACAAACTTGTTCTTTGAAACCACTAGTTTGGGCTTCCACCAACAATCCTTGTCAGTGTGTCATTGCCTTTTACAGTATATGCAAGAACTCATGACAGGTGTTCTCTTCTGAATTTTGTATTGTCTCCCCCTGTATGCAGCATCAGATCTTCTCAAGTTAGAGATGTATATTGGCCTTTTCCATAGCATTTACTTACCTTATGACCCCAAACTCCACAATAAAGACAGTAACCTTGAAACTGCTTTTTCTTGGGTCTAATCACAGCTTGTTTTCTTTTGTTCATTACTTGTTGTGTAGGTAAGGTTGCTGGCTTCTTTGCTTGTGTGGCTTTCATTTCAGCCACCTTTTTTTCCTTCTTCTGTTCAACCATTGCCTTTGGCTGGTTGATTTTCTTTTCTTCAATTTTGTTTGTAACCCTAGGTTGCTTCTTCAAGTCTTTTTTATTTTCAGCCTTCACTGTTCTTGGCTAATTAGTCTTTTCTTTCTGAGATGTAACAGTTATGGGCTGCTGCTCTTTAACCACATACATCAGTTTTGACCCTGGCTTTGGTTTGATAACCGTCTTCTCTTCTTTAGTTATCTTCTCTTGAGTCACAGCCTTCTCTTTCAACTTTTGTGGCAAAGTCTTATTCTCTTTAGGCAGTGCAGCCTCAGATTGCTGCACTTTCTCTTCATTCTTCTTTTCCCTTGTAGAGCTTGTTTTTCCTACCACTTCAAGCTTTTGCAAGTTCTCTTCACTTTTTAAGTTGTTGTTGAAGTCTTAGCAACTCTATCTCTATTTCTTCAATTGTTGAAGTCCTTGAGCCAAGCTCCATAGTAAGGTCTTCACATATTTTGATCTGTTCTTCAAGCCTTCTCTTCAAGTCAATATGTTCAGCCCTTGTTTCATCCTCTTGACTTTCTGTTTCCTCAATCTTTGCTTCAACTTGTTTTATATGGGCCTCCAACCTTCTTATGGTTCTGCCCTTTCTGATTATCTCCTTTGAAGCTGCTTCTAACTCAGCTTCAAGATCTGGTTCTTCTTCATCAATCTCCTCTTCCTCTTTGGAGGTTGAACTACCATATCGAGCTGATGCCATAAAGGCATGCTCATCTGATGAGTCTACATTATCCTCCTCATCGGCTTCTTTTGTCTTGCTCACATAACTCTTGAATGAGCCTCTCTTCTTCTTTTGTGGGTTAGCAGTCTTTTTGCTGGACTTCCTTGACTTGAATGATGGTCTTCTCTATTTTGAATTCTACTCATCATCACCATCCTCATCTTTATCATCAAGTTTCACTTTGTACTGAGAAGCAAAGTGTCCAGTCTGCCCACAACGATAACATCTCAAGGACAACTATCCTTTTCCCTTCTTAGACCCCTTTTTGAATTTCCTTGTGAAGTAAGCCAACACTTCACCTTCACTTTCTTCCTCATCATCATCATCATCCTCACTGGATGATTCTTCCTCTTCTCTTATCTTCAAGTGTCTTATAGCTTTGAAAGTTGTCTCCTTTGATAGCTTTGATGTTAAGGAGCTTTTAGTTGACTTTATTCTCATCTCATATGTAATGAGATTGCACTGGAGATCATGCAGTGACATAGAATTGAGATCTCTACTCTCCTCTATGGCTGCCACCTTTGAGGCAAACCTCTCAGGCAGAATTCTTAAAATTTTCTTCACAATAGATGAGTCTTTCTTGTTCTTCCCATGATTTCTAAGGTCGTTTACAGCATCAATAACCTTGGTGAAGAACTCTTGGACTGTCTCATTCTTCTGCATTATGAGGGATTCATATCTCTCCTTGAAAACTTGAAGCTTGGCCTCCTTCATTTTGCCATCACCTTCATAGACCTTCTGCAATCTGTCCCATATCTCTTTAGCAAATTTGTAGTCCATAACTTTAGCATATTCAGCATTTGTCAATGCTGAAATGATGACATTTGAGGCCTTCCCATTGATCTCAAACTACCTTAATTCCTCTGGGGTTGGACCTTTACCTTCTTTTGGAAGCTCAAAATCCTTCTGTACAGATTTCACCACGTTCATACCTATGGTTGCAAATACCACCTGTATTCTCACTCTCCACATATGGTAGTTGGTTCTTGTTGTTCCCACAGCCTTGTATGGGTTGTAATTATTGTCAACTAGGTTTAAGTGTGCAAGAAAGTAAAGCCACATGGAAGGGCAAGAACGTAAATCCGCCATGTAAGCCCTATTAGGGTTTCATGGAAGAGAGTATATAAAGGCCTTGGAAGACAAAGCTAGGGGGGTCGGCAATTCAACCATTCGGAAAACCTATACAATCGACCAACCAAAGAGACAATCAAGAAAAAAACCTTACCCTACACGGAAAAATAGCATAAACGGCAAAGGTGGGTTATCAGCCAAAGAGAGAAAACAAGGGAGGAACGGCTGGACAACAAAGAGAGAGTACACGGCTGGACAGTAAGAGAGGGTGGACGGCAAATCACAAATCAGAAATTGTGGAACGGCCAAACACAAAACAGAACGCCAAAACCAAAGAGTGAACGACAAAACCACCACCGGTTGAAAGAGAGAGAACGTCCAACCAACCATTCGGCCAACACAAAGAGAAACCGTCCAAAAAGAGAAACTGGCCAACACAAGCTAGGGTATTCGGCCAAGAGAGAAAACACAACCTTGAGAGAAAACCCTAGACGTCCAAGCAAGGAGACAACCGGCCAAACACAAAGGAGGAACCATCCAACACAAGAAAACGTTTGGCCAACACAAGCTAAACAACAAAGCAATCAACTAGCAAAAGAGGTATGGACGACAAGGAGTAGAACGGCCAAGGCAAGGTGAATGACAATAAGGAGAGCACGGTCATAACACACCAACGGCAAGTGAGACCTTGGTGAGTCAAAACCCTACAACAAGGAAGAGTAAACCGGCTGGACAGCAAGAGTGAACACACGAAAAACCAAGGGAGACCTTGGACAGCAAGGGAAACCGGGCAACGGCTAGAAGGAAACCATGTGACACACGGTAAGAGGAGAGGCAAATGCACCATTGGTAAGAGAGGAGACAGTACACCGTCCGTAAGGGAAGAGAGGAGAAACCGTGAAAGAGGAGACCACTGGGAGAGCAAACCAAGCTGCTCGGAGGTGTCAAATGGACAAGGGCAAACCAGAAATGTACATGACGCGTGTGACCAGCAAGGCGTGCAAACCAGAAACGTATGTGAGTCATGAAACCAGCAAAGCGTGTAAACCAGAAATGTGCATGAGACGTGAAATGCCAAACCAGAAACGTGAGGCAGGCTGTGAGATATGGAATAGCAAACCAGAAATGTGAGGCGAGCCGTGAGACAGTGAAAGCAGGAGCTGTGTAAGACAACCTAGAGAAGGAATTCGGTGAAGCATTGAAAGAACTCAATGTATTTTTAGATTTCTTCAAGAGAGGTTAGAGAGCGTTGTGGTGAACTTCAAAGCGGCAGTGAAGCAGCCTTTTCAATTCAACAGAGGCAACAAACTAGAAGAAGGTTAGACACAGTAAGTGACACTTTTTGTATTGTACTTGCTTAGTATTTGCAATAGTGAAAGGAATAGAGGATTAAGACATCCATTGTAATTGGTATTCTTAAGTATAGTGGATTGTCTCGATAGAGGGAGAGTCCCTACCACAATGGATGTACATCACGTTGACGAAACCACGTAAATCTCGTGTGTGCTTACTTTGTTTTGAATTGAGTTGTGTGAACGCAGCAAAAGTATTAGCCAACCCATAACCTAACGAAGACTTAATAGGCAAGGTGTCTGAAAGGTGATTTTAGGGACTATTGTGATTAGTAGGTAGCAATAGATCTACCTTAGTCGAATCTGAGAAAGAGTTCACTTTTAAGAAGAGGTTGAAGTTGTTCACATATCTGCGAATTGTGGTGATACTGATTCACCCTCCCTCTCAGTATTACAAACTAGTAGATCCTAGGGTCAAGTCAGAAACTTCAGTTCCATTGAAGATTGGAACCTTCTTGCTGTAAGTAGTGCTGGTGCTGGTACCGATGTCCATTTCTTAGTATGCTGAACAAGTTAAAACTTATGGAGCTCTTCAAACTAGTACACCAAGCTGTTAAGCTTTATCTTGGTGAACCTGTGCTCTGATACCAATTGAAGTTCCCAACTTTACCCTAGGATCTATTAGTCTGTGATATTGAGAAGGGGGGGTGAATCAGTATCACACCCCTTAAAAACACATTTTGATAATTTAAACTAAAGTATTCTACTTATTTAATATTCTAGCTCTCATTAATAAGCAGGTATGTGAACAACTTCAAACTCTTCTCAAAAGCAAACTCTTTCTTATATTCGACTAAGGTAAATCTATTGTTACCTACTAATCACAATAGTTCCCAAAGTCACCTTTCAGACACCTTGCCTATTAGACAGATTGGATGTTCTTGATTAGGTCTTCTTTAGGTTATGGGTTCGATGATACTTTAGCTGCGTTCATAACTCAATTCAAAACACAGAAAGTAAGGACACAAGAGATTTACGTGGTTCCATCAATGTGACGTACGTCCATGGTGGTAGGGATTCTTCCTCTATCGAGACAATCCACTATACTTGAGAATACTAGTGTGGTACTCCTTATGTCCACAATGTAGTTACAATGGATGTTTTAATCCTTTGCTCCTTTCACTATTGCAAATACAAAGCAAGTACAATACAAAGAGTGTCACTTACTGTGTCTACCCTTCTTCTAACTTGTCTTGCCTCTGTTGACTTGAATAGGCTGCTTCACTGCTGCTTAGAAGTCCACCATAAGACTCTCTAACCTCTCTTAAAGAAATCTGGAAATATGTTGAGTTCTTTTCAATGCTTCACCAAATTCCTTCTCTAGGTTGTTTCACACAACTCCTGCTTTCACCGTCTTACGATTTCACGGCTTGCACTCACACTTCTGGTCTGCCGTTTCACGTCTCACAACCTGCCCCACGCTTCTGATCAATCACGCCATTGCACATTCTGGTCTCACGCCGTCGCACGTTCTGGTCTCACGTTGACGCACGTTCTGGTCTCACGTTTCAGGTCTGCACCTGCTTCGCTGTTCTTGAGCCTCGTAGATACCAGGTCTGCTCTCCTCGTCCGTTTCACGGTTCTGCTGGTCTCCCGTTTCTAGTTTTTGCCCTCACCTCACGTTTCTGGTTTTCTTCTCTTTCAGGGGTGGTGCGTTTCTGGTTTTGCCGTTGGTGTGTCATCTTCTTTCCTGGTGGTGTATCGTCTCTTATGGGTTTCCTTTTGCCGTGCATTCCTTTGTCATGTTGTCGTCTTTTCTCTTGCTGGTGGTTGTATGTTTCTCATGGGTTTCTCTCTTTTGCCGTCACATGGTTTTCTCCTTGCCGTGTCGTCCATTTCTCTCTCGGTGGTTATACGTCTCTTACGGGTTTTCTCTGTCACCTTCCAACCACGTTTTCTCTCTCATCGTCCAGCCGTGTTTTCTTTCTTTTGCAGGTGGTGTTTTTCCATTTTTTTTGTGTTTTGCCGTGCTCACTCTATTATACCGTGTACCCTCTTTTCTTCAAAGGGTTTGGGTTTATATACTCCCTTCCATGAAAACCCTAGTAGGGCTTACTACAGCGGATTTACTTTCTTGCCCCTCCATGTGGCTTCAAATTACTTGCACACTTAAATCTAGTTGACAACAATTACAACCCATACAAGGCTGTGGAAACAACAGATACTAAGTGAAGCATATAGAAGAGGGAGAACAATGGCAAATGGAAAGCAATAATTAAGGCTTTAAATTGTAGTCTCAAATTGTTTGGAAAGGAGCAAATAGAGTAGTCATTCAAGGTTGGAGAGATTGTTTAATAGGGAGCTCAAATTTAGAGGGGCAATTAGGAGATTGTTTAGGGCTAGAGAGATTGTTTCACAATGAAACTAAGAGATTGTTTTAAATTATTTGAAAGCTCCTTAATAAGAATTAAGGTTTTAGGATATAAGGGTTAATTAGGGAATGACATAGTTTGGTGGTTTTGAAAATTGCTACATTATTCTTTTAAAATTGCCATGAAATCTTAGTTCACAAATTTCTAGTAAAATTTTTCAATGTCATTATATTTAAACTCATAAGATGACAGTTTGGTACCATTGTATTAAAATTCCCATTTCAAATTGACATGAGGTATAAGTCACAATTTAACTTATTTAAAACTATTGCATAAAAATATAAATGACATTAACTTTATTCTATTACCTTAAAATTGTTACTTAAAAGTAAAATAGGTTGGAAACTAGCACTATAAACCATTACCTTTAACATATATTGAGTCAATTTTTAACCATTACCAAGAAACCACCACATAAAGCTTATAATTGTCACATATTATAAGTAAAATTGACTACAATTGAATAAGAGATTAAAGTCATGTATCTTATAACCAAGCTCACCAAACTAGTAACAAATCTCATTTTGATCATAATGAGGACCTTTTTAGGTCTCATACTAAAAGGAGAAGGGGGTGAATCAGTGTGAGATGCTCATTTTTGACAAATCTTTTCGGATTAACTTTTGTGACTTGTTAGAGTCGATGATCCAATTTTTATCTTTCTTCTTTATGTGAGAGTGGTTGTAAGCATATCAATCAAATGTTAGCACCCAAGAACACACAACAATTTTTACGTGGTTCACCCATAATATGTTAGTTACATCCATAGTGTGATAAAATTACTCCTAAATCACACAATCCACACAATAATGCTGTGGAAAGATTGCATAATCATCAACGGTCAGCATTGATTCCCAAGGGTTTTTTTACAATCAATGACCATATTTGATTCCTAAAATGTAAGGTCAATGGTTAGCGTTAACCTCTAAAATTTAGGGTCAACAGTCAACATTGACTCATTGACCTCAGAGTTAACCTACCATCAATAGTATTTACCAATGACTTATTTGCATCTCAACGACATTCAAAACATCAAATCAACATGAACAATTGTGTAAGGTGCTGTTGATAACAAATCTAACATTAATCATCAAAGATGAGCTCAATAGATCATGATATTTTCTAAAAGGCTTCACTTAATATGATCATATCCTTTGCTCATATTAAGTTTAAGAGCTATAGAACTCTTTTTCCACTTATATAAGTGCTTCACGTGATGAAAAATCTTATAAACAATAAAGGCATTATTAGTCATTAAATGACCCCAAACAAAGACATTTTGTACTTGTTAAGATAATTTAAGTAAGAATAGTCTTTAACTTATTAGCAATTGATTTAGAGATGATTTTGAAGATCACATTGCATAGACTAGTCAATTGAAAATCCTTGTGTTTTTGGGAATAATGTCATGGCCTGCCTAAGTGCATTGCCAGACTAGGCCTAGTGAATGCCTAACCCATTTTTTGTACAAAGACATGACAAGAAAGGTTTTAAAAGTATGCTTAAGTGTTGTCTATCTAGAATATTCTACTTGTAAATATCTAATTAGTATAAAATAGAAACATTTAGAATATCTAATTGTAACCATGTATTAAAAAGGTGGAATAAGTATAAATACTCAATTCCTTTCATTTGTAAAACATTTTACTCAATTAAAGAAGTTTTCTTTATTACTAAACTCACTTATACCCACTACTTTTCTAGTCTTCCTAAACCTCTTATTTACCTATCATCACTCTAAGTTAACTCACTCAAACTTTTTAAAGCTTACTTTGTTCATCTTTACTTGCAAAGGTAACCAAGTGCTGCGCAGGTTAGTACTATTAAAGTCTAATTCCGTGATAGGTGGTATCATAGCAAAAGTTAAGTCTTAGGTACGACCTGGTTATTGCTTAAACTACAAGTATGGCAAGTAAGGAAGGAATTGTTGCTACTGTTGTTGAGGAGCAACAAAATGGGTAGTAAGCTCATGGGTAAGAAGAGCAAGGTGCGCAATTTAAATGTTGTAAGTCCAAGCCCCTAACAAAAACACCCATGGAGTCTTGTATTGTTAGTTTGGAAAGAAGTGTTATGGATGTGAGCTTTGTAGTAGGCGAACTTAGCAATCAAATTGATAATTTGATCTATGAGAATGCTGAAATCATTGTTCCACTAAGTCTATGATTGAAGATTTTGGCCACACCTTTGAGGGAGAACTAAACCCCTTTAACCAAGAGCTGTTCGATTTATGAAAGTTCATTGAAGGGGAGATTTATGACCTTTGTAGAGAGTGGGGTCATCACGTACAAGTAATACATTTTCGACTAGTATGACTATTACTACTAACACTATTGTCGTGCTTGGTTTAAAGGTTCTTGAGCTTGCCATGTACAATGACACTTATAATGCTATCGTTGTGGAAAACTTCCTTATTGGCCTTGAGCAATACTTTAAGGCCATAGGAGTTGCTGACAACTTTGCCAAGATAGGTAATGCCCTAATCTTCTTTAAAGATACTGCCAAATTATGGTGGAGAAGAAAGCATTTAGAAAAGGAGAAAGGCTTATGCGTGATTAATACATTGGAGTAATTTAAGGTTGAATTGTGCAAACATTTATGCCTTCTAATGTAAATAGTGAAGCTAGGGGAAAGTTACATTGCCTAAGGCAAATGAGTAGTGTTTTCAACTACATTAAGGAATTTATTACTTTTATGCTAGAGATTGATGATCTATTCGATAAAAATTTCCTCTTCCATTTCAAAGATTGCTTGAAGGATTGGACAAACGTGGAACTAGATAGGCATGATGTATAGACCTTAGATGTTACCATTGCCACTACTGAGATATTCATCGATTGCTTTGCCTATTTCAAGGGCAAAAAGCTTCACTTTAACAAGAGTAAGGGAGAGAAAAGTGGGCAAAAGAAAGATATTGGTTTAAAGGAGAGTGGACACCAAAAATCCTTAAGTGGTAATCCCAAGCATGATAAGAGTTTCTTAGGCATGTGTAATGCTAGTAAACCTCAAAAGCTTTGCTTTATTTGTGATGGACCACATTGGGTAAAGGATTGTCCTAATTGAAAGGCAATAAATGCCACTATGATAGAATTTAATAAGGAGAAGCCCAAAGAAGAACACCAAGTTGACATGGAAGCTACATAACACTTGAGTACTCTTTCCAAGCTTTTCTCTCTAATAATTTCTAAGGAGAAGATCTTGTTATTCATTGATGTTACCATTAAGTGCAGGGCCATATGTGATGCTAGATACAAGATCCACACATAATTTCATAGATGTACAAGAGGCCAAGCACCTAAGCCTCCAACTTGGAAAGGGAATTGGCACCATTAAGGTAGTCAATTTTGAGACAAAACCTATTTAGGGCTTAGTGGAAGGAGTAGTTGTCCCAATGAAGGGTTAGCATGGTAAGCTAGACTTTATAATTGTCCTTATGGATGATTTTAAGATGCTGTTCTGTCTTACTTTCTTTTGTAAAACTTTAGCCTTTCTTGTTTCCACTTTAAGTTCCCTTATGATTCTTAATGCTTATAAGATCCAAGTAATCCCTTTGAAAAGCATGGAGAAGTCAAAAGCATTAATGATTTCTACTTTGCAATTCAAACGGAGTCTTACATTAGGTATGAGTTATGTTGCTGTTATAAGGGAATTTAGCAACGCAGAAAACATGGCAAAACTTACTTCTTCATTACCGCAATTCATTGAAGCTATCCTTAATGAATTCAAGGATATGATGTCTTTAGAATTGCCTAAGAAACTTCCTTTTAGACAAGATATGAATCATCACATTGAGTTAGAATGTGGTGCTAAACCTCCTGTCGTGGCCTCCTATCATATGACACCTCCTGAACTTGCAGAACTAAGGAAGTAGCTTCAAGATTTGCTAGATTTAAGCTACATACTATCTTTAAAAGACTTTTATTGTGCTTTATTCCTTTTCTGAAAGAAGAAGGATGGATCACTATGGATGTATATAGATTATTGAACCTTGAATAAGGTCATTATTAAGAGCAAATACCTTATACTTTTGTGATGGAAGCCATATTGTACCAACTCAAATCAACAAGAGAGTTGATACTTTGCAAAACCTTAGACTACCAATAACAAGGACAAGATCAAAGAAAATAAAGGAAGCACTCAACAACTTATTGTGTGACATTTACTTATAGGGAGTTGCTAGGCACGAGTCAAGGATGATGGAGGCTTCACTACGGTTTGCAAATGTGTCATCTATAGAGAAACATGAAAACCATGGCCTTGGGAAGGAAGTTGGAGCTGACATTTAAATGGGTTATTTTCATGGGTTATATTGTTATTTAGTGGGTTGGACGCATCTAAATGGGTTATTTTCATGGGTTTTTATTATTATTTAGTGGGCTGGATGAATTTCTTTAATAAGTCCATCTTAGCAACTAGGGTGTTTGTAGGTTAGCATATAAAAAGGAAAAAAGGATAGTTGGAGGGGGAGAACAATTTTTATGAGTGTATAAGCTATTTTCTCTGGTTCTTTGAGAACTAATTCTGAACTTTCATACTTGAGTGTATTGGTTCAATAGACTTATCTTCTTCAACGTTGTCATTGTTAGAAATGGCGTTTGAATCCTATAGTTTTGGTTCTTAGTTGTTTATAATCATTGGGTCAAAACACCAATCCTTTAACTTGGGTTAGGACGATCTTATACTAAAATTGGTATTAGGTTTTGTTTACATATAATTGGAGTTTATATCATTTGGTATTAGAGATTTAGCTTTAATTCAGGTTAGTTATCCTTTTATTATCATATTTTCATATGTTCTTTATTGGTTGAATTATCAATAAAAAAAAATTCTTATGTTTCTTGTGTTTTGTTGTTGTTGTTCATTCTTTTTGCAGAAATACCCATTAGTTAGTAAAAAAAAAATCAACTTCATTGTTTAATTGGTCATTTGCTTGATTAGATTTGATAATTAATTGTTGTCCGATTACACTGCTAAATTCATCGAATTCCTTGTCATTTTGCTTACTTTATTGCTTGTCTTCCTTGATTGTGTCACTTCTCTAAAGAGGTAGGTCTAGGATTGATATATTCAAGTTTTGTTTGATCGAATTTAGTTTACTTAGAACCTTTTGAAAAAGCTATTAAGTGTGAAATTACAATTGATTGTGTGAAACACATTGAGTGGAGTGTAAACATGTAAGGGAGCGATTTAAGAGGATTACATTTTCTATTCTTTATTTTGCTATTATAAACATGTCACATGATAAAATTGATAGCCCTATTAAGGGGGAGGAGGAATTTGCCTTATCAAACTTTAAATTTTTTATGAAAGTCCGAAAGGGAAAGTTTAAGAGAATAAAGTTTATGTTTGGTGAAATGCGAGATAAAGTGGAGAGAATTGAAAGAGAGTATAGTGGGAGACTTGGGAGGGTAGCTAGGAGAATGGTATATGTACCGTTAGCGCTGGAGCTTGGTGAAAAGGTGAAAATGAGTATAAAAAGGGTGATAACATTAATGGAAGTTATAGAGGGGGCTTTAAAAGGGGTCAAGGTAGTAGAACAGGTACAGGAATCAATGGTAGTGGAATTGAGAATGATAGGTATATTGAAAACCGTGAGCAGAGGACTATTAAAATCTTAGTAGTATTAAAATAAAAATACCTTATTTCCAAGGGAAAGTTGACCTTGATATCTATTTGAATTAGGAATGAAAGGTAGAATTAATATATGAGGTCCATAACTTCTCCGAGGGGAAGAAGGTGAAGTTAGCTGTGGCAGAGTTCACTGATTATGTTGTAATATAGTGGGACTAGCAGGTTACCATTAGGAGAAGAAACTTTGAGAGAACCATAAAAACTTGGAATGAGTTAAAAACTATGATAAGAAGGGGATTTGTTCCTAGCTCTTATTATAGGGATTTGTATAACAAATTGTAGAGCCTTATGCAAGGTTCCAAAAATGTGGAAGAGTTCCATAAGGGAAGGAGTACTTCTAGATATAATCAAAACTCGGGTTCATCTTTTTGGAAGTTGAATTATTTGAAGGAAGAAAAGATGACTCCTAAGCTTAAAACCAATTGATGTAGACCTAAGACTAGTGGGGGTAGCCTTGAAAAGGGAAAATTTGAGGAAAAACTTGAGGGCACCCAAGGAAAAACTAGGGATATTAAATGCTTTAAATGTTTAGGTAGGGATTATGTGACTTCACAATGTCCTAATAAGAGAACTATGTACCTTAAAGAGAATGATGACTATGTGTTTGGAAGTGAAGTTAGTGATGAAAACCAAATGCCACCACTAAAAAATGCTGATGATGTTGATGAGGAAATAGAGTATCAAGAGCATGGTGGAAGGCTTTTAGTCACAAGAAGAGCTTTTAATGTATAAGTTAAGGAGGATGATGTTGAGATGTAGTGGGAAAATATTTTCCATACTCAGTGTTTAGATCAGGATAGACTCTGTTACTTGATCATAAATGAAAGTAGTTGCACTTATGTAGCAAGTACAGAGTTGGAGAAATTGTACTTGCCTACTGATAAGGACCTTCTTAGGTTTCACACTAAGAGGGGAGGGGATGAATCAGTGTAAGATGCTTATTTTTTACAAATCTGTTTGGATTAAACCTCTGTGACCTATTAAAGTCTATAATCCAATTTTATCTTGCTTTTTTTTTTATGTGAGAACAGCCGTATGGATATCAAGCAAGTACAAGCACTTGAGAACCAACAAAATTTTTATGTGGTTCACCCACAATGTGTGAGTTATGTCTATGTTGTGATAGGATTACTCATAGATCACACAATCCACTTTTGTTATCAAAGGATACAGTTGATATTATAGAAGGATCTCTCCTTAACCACTGTAGAAGGATCACTCCTTAACTACTTATAATGATCTCCCGATCACTCCAAGGATTTCTTACCCTTTTTCAAGAAGTACGTAAAAAGGTTATAACAAAAACTTCCTTGAGAAAGATCTCTCCATGTGCACAGGCTGCTGTTGTAGAAAATTGATCTTCTCCTTTCTCATTGTCGGTCTCTGCTCAAGCTTTTTGCCATTCTTTCCTTGTTCATTGCTGGTCTCTGCTCAAGCTCTGCTGGTCTTTCATTTTGCACATCCAATTTCACAACTATCTCTTTGCTGTGCTCCCTGCTCTCTCTCTTTGTTGTGTTTCACAACTTTCTCTTTGCCTCTATTGGTCTCAACTCTCTATTGGTTCTGAACTTTCAGTCACTCACACTTTCTGTCGGTTCTGAACTCTCAGCCATTAACACTTTTTGCTGGTTCTGAACTCTCAGTTACTCATACTTTCTGCCAATTTTGAACTCTTAACCTCTGTCGGTCTCAACTCTTTGCTTTTGCCAAGTTTCTTTCTGCCTCTGCCAAGTTTCTCTCTTGCCTCTACAGGGTTGCTCTCTTGCTTCTATCGGGTTTCTCATTATCTATTTCTGTAGCTCTCTTTGCCTATTTTTGCAGCTCTCTATACTTATTTTTACAACTCTTTTTGCTTGTTTTTGTAGCTCTCTTTGCTTGGTTTTGCAACTCTCTTTGCCTGTTTTTGCAACTCTATTTGTCGATTATCTTCTCTACATGTTTTGCTTTACTTTACTAGTTCTCTCCTTTATAAGTTCTCTTTTTTTCTTTCTGCCATTGTTGCTCTTCTCTGCAAGTTCTCTCCTTTACTAGTTCTTTCCTTTATAGGTTTTCCCTATTGTAGGTTCTTTTAGTTGTAGGTTTTCTCCTCTGTAAGTTCTCTCCATTATAGTTTCTACCTTTTTTTCTTTCTTTTATACTGTTGTTGCTATCACTCCTCTATAGGTTTTTCTTTGCTACAAGTTCTCTCTTCTGCAGGTTCCCTCCTCTCTGTCGGTTCTCTCCTCTTTAGGTTTTCTTTGTTACAAGTTCTCTTTTTTGCAAGTTTTCTCCTTTGTAGGTTCTCTCCTCTGTAGGTTCTCTCTTCTACAGGTTCTCTCTTCTTTTTTCTGCTCTTGTTGCTTTTTCTTTTCTGTTGCTGGAGGCTCTTTCTTTTTTGTTTTTCGAGCATAGCTCTCTTTGCCATTTTTCTTCGGCTGCTCTCTTTGCCTTACATTCTCTACACTTTTTTTGTCTCTTTCTACCATGCCCTAGCTCTTTTTTATCAATTGTATGGGTCTTTATAAGCCTTGAGTTTAGGATTGCACTACAATTAATGGTTAGCATTGATTCCTAAGGGTTGCCTACAATCAATGATTAGCATTGATTCATTGAATTTAGGGTCAATGGTCAGTATTGACTCCTTGAATTTAGGGTTAATGATCAGCATTGACTCATACCCAATAAGTGACTTGTAGTGCCATTGCTAAATGTAATGCCAAAGGTTGCAATTAGTGCTTTCTTTACAGCCAAAACACCATCAGTAATCTGAATAAACTTGTCATTTTTTGTAATGCAAGGTTGGTCTGGTAGCATCCTAATTTCGACCCTACTTTCTCTCATCATTCTCGTCATATTCAACCATCACCGTCTTCCTTAACCCTTGAATTAATTAGCTGTCAACACTTTGTAAATGTAGCAAACACATCTTAATAACACTCACAACATCAAATCAATAAGGACAAATGTATGAGATGCTGTTGACAACAAATCCAACATTAGCCATTAAAGATGGGCTCAACAATCTCCTCCTTTGGATTTGTTGGCAACACATTAAATCTAAAAATCAGTAATTAAGTACAAACAGCAGCTTTTGACATTTACTGCTTCCCTTGAAACATACATCTCCTTTTTTGTATGTAGGCATAATACCAATTGGAAACAACCTTAATTTTTAACTCCCTCTTTTTTTTGCTTCTTCCCCTTGACAATTTCTCCCCCTTTATTTGATTTTCCCCTTTGGATTTATCAAGTTACACTCCCTTTTGATCAGTATATATTCTTTTTGGATTTATACAAAATACCTCCCCTTTGATAACAAATCCAAAGAATAATAAAAGAGGGAAGGAGCGGGGAGGTTAGAGGCATACCTTAGCCTTTAGGGGGTGGCTGAATACATAAGTTCAGTCTTAACTTTTAGAACATTTTCCTTAATAGAGGTTTGGTGAATATATCTGAATGAATGAGCTCTAATGGCTTCTTTGTTTGAATTTCCACATTTTTGTGGGTAGAATTCATTATCTTCCCTTTTTAACAATTGTTATAAATGGTATTTCTTTCTTTTCTTAGCTTAGGTACATCTTTCATAGCTTCATTTTTGGACAATTTGTTTAGCCCCTTTTGTCCAAGATGTCCCAATCTCTTATGCCACAACAAATTATCATCTTTAGTGCTCATGTAACATGTGTTTTTGCTGCTGAAAACTTGGTATAAGTTTCCATTTGTTCTTTCTCCCTTTATAAGAACAACACCATCATTTAATCTCTTTACCGTGCAGCCACTTTTGCTGAAAGTAACTTCATGCCCATCATCATAAAGTTGGCTAACACTAATTAGATTGTGTTTTAGCCTTTCAACCCCTTTAATCTTTAAACTACCATCATTGCCAAATGTGACTGACCCTCTATTATATTTTTCTACTTCTTTCAACACCTTGGAGTCTTTTGTCATATGTGAAGAGCAACCACTGTTAAGGATCTATAGCTTTTCTTTCTTGAAAGCTTTTAAGGCAACTTCCATAACCATTGCCATTTCCCTTCCTTTTCTTCTTTGGCCAAACATAGGAGCATATGTAAGTATGCTCCTTTGCATTCTTTAACCAAGCAGCAATGTCAAACATTCCTTAGTAGTATGTCAAACCTTTTCGCATCTTCCACAAATTTCTTCCAATATATCAAATTTGTTTCTTAGTGGAATTTGACTTTTTTTCACTTGAGGCTATCTCCTTTCTTGATAGAGTCTCTCCCCAAACTCTTGCCTTACATTTCTTTTTATTATAGGCCCATTATTCCAGCACATACTAGCCTTGTGCCTATATTTACTACAGCACCGACAAAATCTTTCAAATCTGATTTTTCTTCTTTCAACAGGTTCATATTCCCTATCTTCAGCACTTGTTATTGAAACCTTCTTTTTGTCTTTGATAATCTGTTTCCTTTAGATAGGAGTTTTCATCACATCTTTCCTAACCCATTTTAGCTGGGTTGGTTTCTTTTCTTTATAACGTCATTATGTTTGCTTTTAGGTACAAACACAATTTTCTTCTTCGTTTTTACCCTTTCATTTAACATTTCAATATAGCTAAGTCCTTTCTTCCCCATGGAATGAGGTCTTTATTTGCTTAGACACTTATCTAACTTTTTGGTAGCATCCTCTTTGATAACATTTGTTGAAAAGGAATTTCCTCACTTCTAGGACCTGCATAAAGCTTTCTTCATACTTTTTTAATTCAAATTCAGCCTTGTGGAGCTTGGTTTGCAAATTCAGCACTTCTTACTCTTGTGCAATCACCTTAGTGCTAAGATCTTCGTATATTTTGCCTTGCTTTGCCTCAAGTACATTCAGCTCTTTAATTCTTTTCAAGTATTCCTTCTCTTTTGCTTCAAACTCATTTTCTTTCACCTGAAGATTAGATTTATCAATAACAAAATTTTTATTTAGCTTCTTGAAATTCTTTACCTCTTTTTCCAGCTTGCTATTTTTGTGTAAATAAGCTCTTAGTTCATTCTTAAGTTGCTACACCTTTTCTTTCTCTTCCTTTTCAATTGACTCCTCATCACTTAAGGATTCTTTTTCATCATTTACCTATGCAACTAGCACATTTTCTACATCATCATCATCGGAATCATCATTAGTTTCTTCTTTAGAATCTTCTTCATCTAGCTTGCTCAAGAAATTTCTTCTTTTGGATTTGAAGAGTTTCTTTTTCCCTTTGGCATTTGAATTTCTAACTTTAGAATAGTTAGATTTCTTTGTTCTCCTCCTTAGGGTAGGCTTATCATCATCATTACTATTTGCTTCTTTTCTCTTTGGGCAGCTTATGACAAAGTGCCCAATGCCTCCATAACTAAAGCACTTTAAGGGTAATTTTCCATTATACTTCCTTTTTCCTTTTCTTATATTTTTGGTAATATATGCCATGATTTTATCATTTTTAGCATCATCATCATCTTTTACTTTAGAGCTATTATCGGATTTTTCTTTTTGTTCTTTAGTCTTTAATTTCTTCATTACCTTAAAGGCGAACTCCTTTTTTGCTTTAGGCTTCTTTTCTTTCTTCATTGGGGTTATTCTTATTTCATAAGCCACCAATATGGTGTATAAATCATTCAGGGGTAGCCTATCCAAATCTCTATCTTTTATGGAAGAAACTGTGGCATTAAAAGATTCTGGTAAGGTTTTAAGTATCTTCCTTACCACAATAGCATTGTTGATTTCCTCTCCAAAGCCTCTAATAGAGCATATAATTTCATTTAGTCTTGTAAAGAAGGCATACAACGATTCATCATTCAGCATCTTTATATTTTAAAATTTGCTCCTATAGATTTGTAGCTTGGCTTCCTTCACAACTTTGTCTCTTTCATAAATATTCTTCAATTTGTCCTAAATTTGTTTGGTTATGTTACATCCTATTACTTTGGTGAACTCTTTATCTGATAAGGAGGCATATAAGGCATTTCTAGCCTTTCCATCATATTCTAAATTCTTCTTATCAGTAGGAATAGGAATGAAGCCACTGACAGTAGATTTGAACACATCCAAACCAAGTGACAACAAATATGGGAGCATTCTATTGTTCCTTAATTGGTAATTTTGTCCATCAAAGGTGGGAATGCCTTGACCATTAATAATGTTCATGCTCTCCATGTTATTAACTAATAGTAGATGTAAATATTCACAGCAGCGACAAAACTTTTAGATCTAAGTAGAATGGATCAATAAAGGAACCATGCTTTTATACCAATTGATAAGGACTTTCTTAGGTCTTACATTGAGAGGGGGAGGGGGTGAATCAATGTGAGATACTTTTTACAAACCTATCCAGATTAAACCTCTAACCTGTTAAAGTCTATAATCCAATTTTACCTTTCTTTTTTCTTTTTTAATATGAGAATGATCGTATGGATATCAAGCAAGCACAGGCACCCAAGAACACACAAAATATTTATGTGGTTCACCCACAATATGTGAGTTATGTCCACGGTGTGATAGGATCACTCCTAGATCACACGATCCACTCTTATTATCAAGGGTTATAGTTGATGTTATGGAAATATCTATCCTTAACTACTGTGGAAGGATCACTCTTTAACTACTTACAATGATCTTCCGATCACTCCAAGGGTTTCCCACCCTTTTTCAAAAAGTACATAAAAAGGTTATAACAAAAACTTCCTTGAGAAAGATCTCTCCATGTGCATAGGTTGCTGTTGTAGAAAACTAATCTTCTCCTTCCTCACTATTGGTTTCTGCTTAAGCTTTCTACCGTTCTCTCCTTCTTCACTGCCAGTCTCTACTCAAGCTCTGTCGATCATTCATTCTTTACTGTCGGTTTCACAGCTATCTCTTTATTGTGCTCCTTACTCTTTCTCTTTGCCGTGTTTTATAGCTTTCTTTTTGCCTTTGCCAGTTTTAACTCTTTGCTGGTTCTAAACTCTCAGCCGCTAACACTTTCTGCCAATTCTGAACTCTCAGCCACTCACACTTTTTGCCGGTCTCACCTGTCTACCTCTGTCAGGTTTCTCTCTTGCCTTTGTAAGGTTTTTCTTCTACTTCTATCGAGTTTCACTCCTAGCTCTATTGGGTTTCTCTCTGTCTATTTCTATAGCTCTCTCTGCTTGTTTCTGCAGCTCTTTCTACTTGTTTTTGTAGGTCTTTCTACCTATTTCTATAGCTCTTTTTGCCTACTTTTATAGCTCTCTTTGCTAGTTTTTGCAGCTCTCTCTACTGATTCTCTCCTTTGTAGGTTTTGCTCTACTTTACCGGTTTTCTCCTTTACAGGTTCTCTCCTTTTCTTTCTGCCATTGCTATTGTCTCTTCTCTATAGGTTCTCCCCTTTGTAGGATCTCTCTTTTGCAAGTTCTCTCCTTTACAGGTTTTCTCCTTTGTAGGTTCTCTCTTCTACAAGTTCTCTCCTTTGCAAGTTCTCTCTTTTATAGGTTCTCTCTTCTGTAGGTTCTCTCCTCTGTAGGTTCTCTCCTCTGTAGTTTCTCTCCACTGCAGGTTCTCTCCTCTACAGGTCTCTACTATATAGGTTCTCTCTTCTGTAGGTTCTTTCCTAATGAGGACCTTCTTAGGTCTCACACTGAGAGGGGGAAGGGGTGAATCAGTGTGAGATACTCACTTTTTACAAATCTGTCCAGATTAACCTCTGTGACTTATTAAAGTTGATGATCCAATTATTTATCTTGCTTCTTTATGTGAGCGCGACCGTATGGATATCAATCAAGCGTGAGCACCAGAGAACACACAACAATTTTTACATGTTTCACCCATAATGTGTGAGTTATGTCCAAAGTGTGATAAGATCACTCATAAATCACACAATCTACTCTTGTTATCAAGGGATACAATTATGTCGTAGAAGGATTACTCCTTAACTACTTACAATGATCTCTCAATCATAGAGTTAATCTCCCGATCACTAGATAAGATGATCTCCTGATCACTCAAAGGATTGATCTCCCGATCACTCCAAGAGTCTCCCATCTTTTTTCACGAAGTTTATAAAAAGGTTAGTAACTAATACTTTCCTGAGAAGGTGTTGTTCCCATAACCTTGTATGGGTTGTAATTGTTGTCAACCAGATTTAAGTGTGTAAGCAGAAGTGACTCATTCAAGCATTCAAGGGATGAGTTTTTTAGTAGAAAGAAAAGAGTAAGAAAAATAAATTAAGGAGGATAATGCTGAAGTTTGAATGGAACAGTAATATGAAGCCATATGGAGGGGCAAGAAAGGAATTTCGTCGCGGCTCCAGTAAGCCCTATTAAGGTTTTCATAGAAGGGAGTATATAAACCAATAGAGCAAGAGAAAAACGTGAAAAAAAAGGGACACCACCGGGAGAGCAAAACGTGAAAAGACACCACCAGGAGGGCAAAACGGGAAAGACACCATCGGGAGAGCAAAATGGGAAAGACACCATCGGGAGAGCAAACCAGAAACACACCTGTGAGAGAAGAAATCAGAAACATGAGACCACCCGGAGGAGAAGACAGTAGACCTGGTATTTGTGAGACCACCCGAAAGAGAAGAGAACAGACCAGAACGTGTGACGTGAAACGCCAGACTAGAAGCGTGAGGCGGCTGAGAAACGTAAACCAGAAAAACTAGAAGCATGAGGTGGCTGAGAAACGTGAACCAAAAAAACCAGAAGTGTGAGGTGGCCGAGAAACGTGAACCAGCAAAACCAAAAGTGTGAGGCAGCCGAGAGACGTGAACCAGCAAAACCAGAAACGTGAGGCAGGCCGAGAAACATGAACCAGCAAACCAGAAACGTGAGGCAGGCCGAGAGACGTGAAGCGCCTGACCAGAAACGTGAGGCAGGCCGAGAAACATGAACTAGCAAAACCAGAAGAGTGGTACAGGCCAAGAGACGTGAAATGGCAGAATAGGAGTGTGGTGAAGGCCGAGAGACGTGAAACAGCAGACCAAAAGCGTGAGGTAGTCCGTGAGACGTGAAACGGTAGACCAGTAGCATGAGGTAGGCCATGAGATATGAAACGGCAGACCTGAAGGGTGAGTGCAGGCTCTGAGACAGTGAGACCATGAGTTGGGTGAGACAACCTAGAGAAGAAATTCAGTATAGTATTTGAGAGAACTCAATGTATTTCCAGATTTCTTCAAGACAGGTTAGAGAGTGTTTTGGTGATCTTCCAAGCGGTAGTGAAGCACCCTATTCAAATCAAATAGAGGCAACACAAGTTAGAAGAAGGGTAGACACAGTAAGTGACACTTTTTGTATTGTGATTGCTTTGTATTTGCAATAGTGAAATGAGTAGAAGGTTAAGACATCCATTGTAATCATAGGGAATACCACACTGGGGTTCTCAAGTATAGTGGATTGTCTCGGTAGAGGAAGAAACTCTACCACTGTGGAGTACGTCACATTGACGGAACCACGTAAATCTCTTGTGTCCTTGCTTTGAATTTACATTCTGTGTTTTGAATTGAGTTATGAACGCAACTAAAGAATCATCAAACTCATAACCTAAAAGAAGACCTAATCAAGAACAACCAATTCGTTTAATAGGCAAGGGGTCTAAAAGGTAACTTTGGGGATTATTGTGACTAGTAGGTAACAATAGATCTACCTTAGTTGAATCTGAGAAAGAGTTCATTTCTGAGAAGAGTTTGAAGTTGTTCACCTATCAATTAAAAAGAAGGGGTGTAATACTAATTCACCCCCCTTTCAGTATTACAGACTAGTAGATCCTAGGGTGAAGTAGGGAACTTCAATTGGTATCAGAGCCCAGGTTCACCAGTTTGAAGCTTAACAACTTGGTGTACTAGTTTGAAGGGTTTCAGAAGTTTTAACTTGTTCAGCATACTGAGAAATGGATGCCGATACTAGCATCAGCACTAGTTACAGCAAGAAGGTTTCAATCTTCAATGGAACTAACTACCATATGTGGAGAGCGAAAATGTAGGTGGTATTTGCAACCATAGGCATGAACGTGGTGAAATTTGTACATGAGGGTTTTGAGCCTCTAAAAGAAGGTAAAGATCCAATCCCAGAGGAATTAAGGCAGTTTGAGATCAATAGGAAGGCCTCAAATGTCATTATTTCAGCATTGACAGATGCTAAATATGCTAAAGTTATAGATTTCAAATTTGCTAAGGAGATATGGGACAGATTGTAGAAGGTCTATGAAGGTGATAGGATAATGAAGGAGGCCAAGCTTTAAGTTTTCAAGGAGATATATGAATCCCTCAGAATGCAGAAGAATGAGACAGTCCAAGAGTTCTTCACCAGGGTTATTGATACTGTAAATGGCCTAAGAAGTCATGGGAAGAACAAGATGGACTCATCTATTATGAAGAAAATTCTAAGAATTCTGCTTGAGAGGTTTGCCTCAAAGGTGGCAGCCATAGAGGAGAGTAGAGATCTCAATTCTATGTCACTACATGATCTCCAGTACAATCTCATTGCAAATGGGATGAGAATAAAGTCAACTGAAAGCTCCTCAACATCAAAGCTATCAAAGGAGGCAGCTTTCAAAGCTATGAGACACTTGAAGATAAGAGAAGAGGAAGAATCATCCAGTAAGGATGATGATGATGATGATGATGAGGAAGAAAGTGAAGGTGAAGTGTTGGCTTACTTCACAAGGAAATTCAAAAAGGGGTCTAAGAAGGGAAAAGGACAGTTTTCCTTGAGATGTTATCATTGTGGGCAGACTGGACATTTTTCTTCTCAGTACAAAGTGAAACTTGATGATAAAGATGAGGATGGTGATGATGAGTAGAATTCAAAATCGAGAAGACCATCATTTAAGTCAAGGAAGTCTAGCAAGAAGACTGCTAACCCACAGAAGAAGAAGAGAGGCTTATTCATGAGTTATGTGAGCCAGACAAAAGAAGCCGATGAGGAGGATGATGTAGACTCATCAGATGAGCATGCCTTTATGGCATCAGCTCGATGTGGTAGTTCAACCTCTAAAGAGGAAGAGGAGATTGATGAAGAAGAACCAAATCTTGAAGCTGAGTTAGAAGCAACTTCAAAGGAGATAATCATAAAGGGCAGAACTATAAGAAGGTTGAAGGTCCACATAAAACAAGTTGAAGCAAAGATTGAGAAAGCAGAAAGTCAAAAGGATGAAACAAGGGTTGAACATATTGACTTGAAGAGAAGAGTTGTAGAACATATCAAAATATGTGAAGAACTTACTATAGAGCTTGGCTCAAGGACTTCAACAATTGAAGAAATAGAGATAAAGTTGTTGAGACTTTAGCAACAACTCAAAAAGAGTGAAGAGAACTTGTAGATGTTTGAAGTGATAGGAGAAACAAGCTCTACAAGAGAAAAGGAGAATGAAGAGAAAGTGCAGCAATCTGATGCAGCATTGCCTAAAGAGAACGAGACTTTGCCATAGAAGTTGAAAGAGAAGGCTGTGACTCAGGAGAAGATAACTGAAGAAGAGAAGATAGTTATCAAACCAAAGCTAAGACCATACATGATGTATGTGGTTAAAGAGCAACAGCCCATAGCTGCTACGTCTCAAAAAGAAAAAACTGATCAGCCAGGAACAGTGAAGGCTAAAAATAAAGAAGATTTGAAGAAGCAACCTAGGGTTGCAAACAAAATTAAAGAAAAGAAAGCTAGCTAAAGGCTGAAGGAATATAAAGTTAAAAAGGAGGTGGCTAATATAGCTGAAATTCCACTAAAGGCTGACTACAAGGATAAACAGTGGATCCTTGATAGTGGATGCACTTCACACATGACAGGAGACAAGAGTAAATTATTAAAGCTGAACAAGTCAAAAGAAGGCAGAGTCAAGTTTGGTAATGATGATTCACTCAACATTAGTGGTCAAGGGTCAGTAATTATCGGAAAAGGAAAGCTGAAAGATGTTTTGCACGTTGAAGGACTCAAATATAATCTAGCATCTGTCAGCCAGCTATGCAATAAAGACCATAAAGTGATATTCACAAAAACAGGTTACCAAGTAAAGAGTAAATAAGGCAATACTGTTGTAGTCAAGAAGAGAAGAGTTGGAAATTTATATTTGATTGATGAGGACAAGACAAACAGCTGTTTACTTACAAAAGAAGAAGAAAATCAACTCTAGCATAGGAGGCTGGGACACTTAACACAGTAGAACATAAGGAAGCTGACCACTACTCATGCAATCAGAGACATTCCAGACCTCAAGAGAGAGAGGGAGTATATCTGCTCAGCATGCTCTAAAGGAAAATAGGCCAGAAAGCAGTATAAGACCAAAGAGTTCAGTTCTGAAGCAGTGCTTGACATGTACATACTGATTTGTGTGGGCCGATGAGAACAAAAGGGTTGAATGGTGAAAGGTACTTTATCTTATTTGTTGATGATTATTCCAGAAGGACCTGCATCATGCACCTTAAACACAAGTCAGAAGTTTTGAAATGCTTCAAGAGATATAGAAGATTGGCTGAAAATGAGAGTGGAAAGAAGATCAAAGTATTGAGGTCAGATCAAGGCACTGAATTCACAAATGGAGCTTTTGAAGATTACCTTGAGAAGCATGGAATTCACCATCAGATGGTAGCAGCAAGAACACCTTAACAAAACGGGGTGGTAAAGAGGAAAAATAGAGCTGTGGTTGAAATGGCAAGAACTCTACTGCTAGAATCCAAGCTTTAAACAAGATTTTGGATAGAAGCAACATTTACAGCCGTGCACCTACTGAACAGAGTTTTACTAAGGCCTAATACTAATAAGACTCTATATGAGCTGTGGAGAGGGAAGAAGACAACAGTTAAGTATCTTAGAATCTTTGGCAGCCCATGTTTTGTGAAGAACAAGGAGCAAAACTTGGGAAAGTTCCATGCTAGGTTAGATGAAGGCATCTTTGTGGGATACTTGGCAAAGACAAAAGGTTACAGAGTTTTTTTGCATAAATTGGGAAAAGTGGTCACTTCCAGTGATGTGAGAATAGATGAAAACTGGAAAATAATGCATAATGGAGAAGCTGAGGACAGTGAAGGAGATGACTTCAAGATAGATGAAGAATCTAACCAACATGAAGAAGAGGGAAAAGAAGTAAGTTCAAACTCAGAGAAGAGTGAGTCTAAAGATAAAGAAAGAGATTCTTTTGCAACTAAGACTGTGCAAGAGAGAAAGACAAAGAAGACATGGACCAATGCTCATCAAGAAAATTAGATAATAGGTGACCCATCAGTAGGAGTTACAACAAGAAGAAGAATTGTAGGAGCTATGCTTTACTCTCACAAGTTGAACCTAAATCTGTTGAAGAGGTTGTACAAGACAAAGCCTGGGTCAAAGCTATCAATGAAGAGCTGGATCAAATTGAGAAGAATGAAGCATGGGAGCTGGTTCTAAGACCCACTAACAAGAATGTCATAGGAACAAAATGGGTGTTTAAAAATAAACATAATGAATAGGGCAAGGTGGTGAGGAACAAGGCTACACTCAGATAGAAGGAGTAGATATTGATGAAACTTTTGCACTAGTAGCAAGGTTGGAAACTATCAAAATGTTCTTAGCTTTGGCAGCACATAAGAGGTATAAAGTTTATCAAATGGATGTGAAATCAGCCTTTCTGAATGGGCTCCTGAAAGAAGAAGTGTATATCGAACAACCCGATGGAGTACAAATCAGTGAGGGTAAGACACACGTGTGCAAGCTGAAGAAAGCCTTGTATGGCCTTAAACAAGCCCCAAGAACATGGTACAGCAGGCTGGATGCGTATTTGAGAAGATTGAACTTCAGAAGAGGAATAATTGATAATAACCTATATGTGTTCAACTTAGAGAAAGGCCAACTGATAACCATAATATATGTAGATGACATCATCTTTGGAGGGGATCATTCTGATCTATGCCAAGAATTTGCACAGAAGATGAGTGAGGAATTTGAGATGTCATTGATTGGAGAAATGATTTACTTTTTTAGATTACAGATAAAACAATATGAAGAAGGTATTTTTATTTCTGAGGCAAAATATGCCAAAGAGATGCTGAAAATGTTTGGCATGGAGGATAGCAGACCTATCAGTACCCCTATGACAGTAGGCTGTAAGTTAACAAAAGATTAGGAAGGAAGGAGTACAAGCCCTACAGAATACAGGAAGATGATAAGGAGCTTTTTATACCTTACAACATCAAGGCCTGATCTCATGCAAGTTGTGTGCATTGCTAGCAGATTCCAAGCTGATCTTAAGGAATCTCATGTGTTGGCAGAGAAAAGAATCCTAGGATACCTCAAAGGGACACTGGAAATGGGTTTGTAGTATCCTACCATGGATTCTATAAAACTACGAGTATACACTGATGCAGACTGGGCAGGAAGTACAAATGATAGAAAATCAACTAGTGGTTGCAGCTTCTATTAGGTTCAAAGTGTGTTGCATGGCTAAGTAAAAAGCAAAACAATGTTGCTTTGAGCACAGTGGAGGTTGAGTATATGGCTGCTTGTGCAGCATGTACTCAGGTGATATGGATGCAAAGACAATTGGCCAATTTGAGTGTTGAAGTGAAGTTACCAGTGAGTGTACTTTGTGATAATCAAAGTGCAATTGATCTCAGCAAGAATCCAGTTCAACATTCAAGGAGTAAGCATATTGACATCCGGTATCACTTTATTAAGGATCAAATGGAAGAGGGCACAATTCAGTTAGAGTATATTGGTACTAAAGATCAAATCTCTGATATTCTAACTAAACCTCTGTCCATAGAGCTATTTGAAAAGCACAGAATGAGTCTATCTGTGCAAATGTCTCCTCAAGCCTGAAGTTCAGGTGAATCCTCCATCTCTACCTTGCAGGTTTTTCAAATTTGTAATTGGTTGGTAAAGGGGGAGAGAAGCAACAGTGCAGGGGGAGCTATTAAGGAAGGGAGTAAATATTTAGGGGGAGTTGTAATCCATTTGCTTCTGGATTATTACTCTAAGAAGATTATGAAGGACTGTTGCATAATAGTTTTTGTTGTGAGTGTTGGCAACAATTACAAAGGGGGAGATTATTGTTCCCACAGCCTTGTATGGGTTGTAATTGTTGTCAACCAGATTTAAGTATGCAAGCAGAAGTGGCTTATTCAAGCATTCAAGGGATGAATTTTTCAATAGAAGGAGGATAATGCTGAAGTTTGAATGGAACAGTAATATGAAGCCACATGGAGGGGCTAGAAAGGAATTTTGTCACGGCTCCAGTAAGCCCTACTAGGGTTTTCATAGAAGGGAGTATATAATCCGGTAGAGCAAGAGAAAAACATGAAAAAAAAAAGGGACACCACCGGGAGAGCAAACCAGAAACACACCTATGAGAGAAGAAATTAGAAACGTGAGACCACCTGGAGGAGAAAACAATAGACCTGATATCCGTGAGACCACCTAGAAGAGAAAGCAACAGACTAGAACGTGTGATGTGAAATGCCAGACCAGAAGCGTGAGGCGGCTGAGAAACGTGAACCAGCAAAACCAGAAGCGCGAGGCAGCCGAGAGACGTGAACCAGCAAAACCAGAAACGTGAACCAGCAAACCAAAAACGTGAGGCAGGTCGAGAGACGTGAAGCGCCAGACCAGAAATGTGAGGCAGGCTGAGAGACGTGAACCGACAAAACCAGAAGAGTGGTGCAGGCCAAGAGACGTGAAACGGCAGACCAGGAGTGTGGTGCAGGCTGAGAGACGTGAAACGGAAGACCAGAAGCATGAGGCAGTCCGTGAGACATGAAACGGCAGACCAGTAGCGTGAGGCAGGCCGTGAGACATGAAACAGTAGACCTAAAGCGTGAGTGCAGGCCATGAGACAGTGAGACCAGGAGTTGGGTGAGATAACCCAGAGAAGAAATTCCATGTAGCATTTGAGAGAACTCAACGTATTTCTTTCTTGAATTCAACCTCTTTTGTCCAAGATGTCCCAGTTTCTTATGTTACAACAAATTCTCATTTTTGGTGCTCATGTAGCATGTGTTCTTGCTTATGGAAACTTGGTATAAGTTTTCATTTGTTCTTTCACCCTTAGTAAGGATAGCACCATCTCTTAGTCTCTTTACTGTACAGCCACTCTTGTTGAAAGTAACTTCATGTCCATCATTACAAAGTTGGCTAACATTGATGAGATTGTGTTTTAACCCTTCAACATAAAGCGGTTTCTTTGATTTAAGCTTTTCTACACCAATTTTAGTAGCACCAATACCTTTAATCTTTAAGGTACCATCATTGCCAAATATGATTCATCCTCCATCATATTTTACTACTTCCTTGAACATCTTGGAGTTTCCTGTCATAAGTGAAGAGTAGACACTATTCAGGATCCATGACTTTTCTTTCTTGAAAGCTTTTAATGCTACTTCTATAACCATAGTCATTTCTCTTCCTTTTCTTCTTCTTTGGCCAAATGTGGGAGCATGTGTTGGTATTCTCCTTTGTATTCCTTGACCAGGTAGCAATGGTTGGCATGTTCTCCTTTGCATTCTTTGATTGGGCAGTAATGTCAAACAGTCCTCAGCAATGTGTCTAACCCTTTCACATCTTCCATAGATCTCTCCTAGCAAATCAAAACAGTTTCTAAGTGGAATATGACTTCTTTCCACCTGAGACTACCTCCTTTCTTGATAGAGTCTCCCCCTAGACTCTTGCCTCACACTTCTCTTCATTATAGGCCAAGTATTCCAACACGTATTAGCCTTGTACCCATACTTGCCATAGCTCCAAAGAAACCTTCAAATATGGATTTACTTTTTTCTTTTTTTACCAAGTTCATAACTTCTTTCTTTAGCAGCTTATGTGGCAACCTTCTCTCCATCTTTGACAGTCTATCTCCTGTGGATAAGAGTCTCTTGCTCTTGCAAAATCTGCACCTCTTGCTCTTGTGTAATCACCTTAGCGCCAAGATTTTTGTGTATCTTGCCTTGCTCTGCCTCAAGTACAATCAACTCCTCAATCCTCTTCAAGTACTCCTCTTTTACTTCAAACTCTTTTTTTTTTTCATTTGGAGATTAGGTTCATTAACGGCAAAATTTTCATATAGTTTCTTAAGATGTTTTACCACTTTTTCCAGCTTGTTATTTTTGTGTAAACAAGCCCTCAATTCATTTTCAAGTTGCTGCACTAACTCATCCCCATCCTTTTTTGTTGATTCCTCATCGCTTGAAGAGTCTTTATCATCATTTGCTTGAGCGACCAGCATATCCTTTGCAGCCTCATCATCGGAAACATCATGAACTTCTTCTTCAAAATCCTCTTCATCTAACTTGCTCAGAAAATTCTTTCTTTTGGATCAGAAGAATTTCTTTTTTCCTTTGGCACCTGAATTTTCAGCTTTAGAATAGCTGTATTGCTTTGTCCTCCTCTTTAGGATCAACTCATCATTATCCTCATTATTTGCTTCTTTTCTTTTTGGGCAGTCCACGGTAAAGTGCCCAATTGCTCCACAATTAAAGCACTTCAAGGGTAGTTGTCCCTTGTACTTCCCTTTTCCTTTCCTCATATTGTTGGTGATGTATGTCATGACCTTATCCAATTTAGTATCACTATCCTCTTCTCCAAAGCTGTAGATGGATTCCTCTTCTTGGTCCTTAATCCTTAACTTCTTCATTGCCTTGAAGTCCACCTCTTTCTCTGCTTTAGACATCTTTTCTTTCTTCATTGGGTCTATTCTTATTTCATAAGCCACCAATATGCTAGCAAGGTTCTAAGTATTTTCCTTACTACAATGACATCATGGATCTCCTTTTCAAGCCTCTAATGGAGCACACAATTTTGTTGACTCTTATGAAGAACACATCCACAGCTCATCATTTTGCATCTTTATATCTTTGAATTTACTCCTTCAGATTTGTAGCTTGGCTTCCTTCACAACCTTGTCTCCTTTATAAATGTTCTTTAGTTTGTCCCAGATTTGCTTGGCTGTGTTGCACCCCATCATTTTGCTGAATTCTTTATCTAATAAGGAGGCATATAAGGCATTTCTCGCATTTCCATCAGACCCTAAATTCTTTTTATCAGTCGGTGTCATAAGATCACCTTCAACAACAGGAATAAAGCCACTAACAGCAGACTCAAACACATCAAGGCCAAGGGATATCAGATATGAGAGCATTCTATTCTTCTATAACTAATAATTCTATCCATCAAAAGGAGGGATGCCTCTGCTGTTAACACTGTTCATGCTATCCATGATCTCAATTAGCAGTAAAGATAAAAATTGACACAACAATACATAACTTCAATTTAAGGCAGAAAAATTGGATCAATAGAGG
The DNA here is from genome assembly GCA_021533255.1 of Ceriops tagal. Classification (NCBI taxonomy): domain Eukaryota; kingdom Viridiplantae; phylum Streptophyta; class Magnoliopsida; order Malpighiales; family Rhizophoraceae; genus Ceriops; species Ceriops tagal. The sequence goes on from CM038607.1 coordinate 4,045,840, forward strand.
AACCTGGCTCTGATACCACTTAATGAGGACCATTTTAGGTCTCACATTAAGAGGGGGCTGAATCAGTGTGAGATATCCTCTTTTTACAAATCGATTTGGATTTAACCTCTGTGACTTGTTAAAGTTAATGATCCAATTTTTTATTTTTCTTCTTTATATGAGCACAACTGTACAAATAAAAAATCAACATGCATGCACAAGCACCCAAAAACACACGAAAATTTTTACATGGTTTACCTACAATGTGTGAGCTACGTCCATGGTATGATAGGATCACTCCTAAATCACATAATCCACTTTTGTTATCAAGGGATACAACAATGTTCTGGAAGGATCACTCCTTAACCACTTGTGAAAGGACTACTCCTTAACCACTTACAATGATCTCCCGATCACTCCAAGGGTATCCCACCCTTTTTCAACAAGTTTATCAAGAGTTTAGAGTGAAACCTTTCCTGGAGAATGATCACTCAATGTGTATAGATTGCTAGTGTAGAATATGGATCTTCTCCTTCCTTTGCTGTTGGTGTTGTCTCACTTGCTACTGGTGTTGTCTACTTACGTTGCTGTTGCTGCTCGTAACACTACTTTGATGTCCGCACATGCTGCTTCTGCTATTCACATGCATTGTTGTTGCTTCTGTCTGCACACATTGCTTTCACTATTTTGGTTGTTGGGCATGTTGTACTTACTAATATAGCCTCTTAGACGGGCTGCTGCTGCTGCTACTGTCTATACACACTGCACCAGCTGTCCGTGCACATTACTGCTTTTGTTTGCATGCGTTGCTGCTATTTGCATACGCTATGGCTACTGTCTGCACACACTACTATTGTTGGCACACATTGCTGCTGCCTGCTCATGTCATTGTTGCTGTTTGCTCGCATCGCTGCTGTTATTTGCGTGGGTTGCTACTATTTGTTCACATCACTGATGCTATCTGCACATGCTATTGCTATCTGTTCAAGTTGCTACTGCTATCTACACGTGCATAAGCTGGTATCACTGCCTGCACATTCTCCTTTTGTTGTTTGCATGTGCTGCTGTCACTGATTTGGTTGTTGGGTGCACTGCACTTATTGATTTGGCTGCTGGACGCACTGCACTTGCTGGTATAATCTCTTAGATTTGCTGCTAGTGCTAGTAGTCCTTCTTGGATGTGCTACTGGTGCTGATATACCTTCCTAGACAAGCTGTTAGTGTTGGTATACCCTTCTGGATATGCTACTGGTATAGGGATGCCTCTTGGATGTGTTGTTGGTGCAAGAAACTCCTATTGGTGCTCGCCTACTGGTTTGCTGGTGCAGGGACCTCCTATTGGTGTTGCTGGTTTGCTGGTGTAAGGACCTCTTGGTTTGTCTCCCTTGTTGCAGGATTTATTGGTATATTTCCCTTGCTGCAGGACCTCTTGGTTTATCTCCCTTGATTGCTGGATTCACAAGTTGTTGTAACTTGGTGAGGGCATGGTTACTGCAACTTGGTGAGGGCCAGCTGCTATAGGTGTTGGTGAGGCCCAACTGCTGTAACTTGGTGCTTTGCTAGTATACTGGCTGGCTACTGATTCCCAGGCCTGCTGTTGCACATTCTGATTTTTTGCTTGATTTCCAAGCATGCTTCTGCTGTTGGGAAGCCTCTTGAGGTGTTGCTGGTCTGCTAGAAAACCTCTTGGATATGCTGGTGTGGTAACTGGCCGTTGCTGTCATCTTTGTGAGGGCTAGTTACTGCTGTCACTTTCATGAGGGCCGATAGTTATTGTCACCTTTGTGAGTGCCAACTATTGGTTTGTTGGTGAGGGCCAACTGCTTTATTGCCTCTTTCTCTCCCTCTTGGCCAGCTACCTTACTCTCCCTTTTGGCCGACTACATCTCCTTTGGTGGCTACCTCCTCTCTTGTCATTCACCTCTCCTTTTAGCTTTAGATTTGCCATTCACCTCTCTTTGTTTAGCTCTCTCAATTTTTTGCAGCACACCCCCTTTTTGCAAAATGCATAGGGTTATTTATAGAGCCCTGAGATTAAGGCTACACGATCATCAACGGTCATCGTTGATTCCCAAAGGTTGCCTTATAATCAATGGCCAAATTTGAGTCCTAAAATTTAGGGTTAATGGTTAATATTGACTTCCTAAAATTTAGGGTCATGATCAATATTAACTCCTTAACATCAGGGTTGACCTGTAATCACCAATTTTTCCCAATGACCTCTCTGCATCTCAACGACATTCATAACCTCAAATCAACAGATATGACCGTATAGATGGTGTTGACAACAAATCCAACATTAGCCATCAAAGATAGGCTCAATAGACATCCTATATCTAGGCTTGATGATATGCTTGATGAATTGCATGGTACTTGTTACTTCTTTAAAATTGACCTTAAGAGTGGGTATCATCATATTAGGATGAGGGAAAATGATGAATGGTTAGTTATGCCCTTTAGTTTAATAAATGCATCTAGCACTTTTATGAGACTAATGAATCATGTTTTGAGACCTTTCTTAGGAAAATTTGTTGTGGCTTATTTTTATGACATATTAGTATACAACAGGAACTTAGAAGAGCATGTTGAACATTTACGTTGTGTGCTTGATGTGTTGAGAAAAGAGAAATTGTTTGCTAATTTGAAGAAATATGATTTTTGCAAGGATTATGTCCTTTTCTTGGGTTATGTTGTGTTTGCTTCTGGCATAAAGGTTGATAAAGAGAAGATTAAGGCTATTTAAGAATGGCCTACACCTAAGAGCATGAGCAATGTGAGGAGTTTCCACACTTTGGTTAGTTTTTATAGGAGCTTTATTAAGGATTTTAGTACCATAGCTGCACCATTGATTGAGGTGATTAAAAAGAGTATGGGTTTCAAGTAGGATAAGGAACAACAAGATGCCTTTGATTTGCTTAAGACTAAGTTGTGGGGAGTTCTTTGAAATTAAATGTGATGCATTGAGTATTGAGATTAGGGGAGTTCTCATGCAAGAGAAATGACTTATTGCATTCTTTAGTGAGAAGTTGAGTGGGGCAACAATGAATTATCTAATTTATGATAAAGAAATATATGTATTTGTTAGGACTTTAGAAATGCAGTAGCATTACCTTTGGTCTAAAGAGTTTGAAATTCATATTGATCATGAGTTTTTAAAACACTTGAAGGGGCAAGGTAAGTTGAATAGGAGATATGCAAAATGGGTTAAGTTTATTGAAACTTTTTTGTACGTAATTCAATATAAATCAAGTAGGGAAAATGTTGTTGCTAACGCATTGTCATGTAGGTAGACATTGATAGCACTTTGAGCGTTAAGTTGTTAGGGTTTGAGCACATTATTAATTTGTATGTTAATGATGCTAACTTTGATAACATATATGCTGCATGTGAGAAAGTTGCTTTTGGTAAGTTCTATAGACAAAGGGGTATTTGTTTAGAGTAGATAAACTTTGAATTCCTTAAGGGTCTATAAAAGCACTACTTGTGAGAAAAGTTCATAGGTGTGGTTTAATGGGACACTTTGGTATTCAAAGGACTTTTATGTTTTAAATAAGCATTTCTTTTGACCACATATGAAAAGGGATGTTGAAAGAATTTGTTCCAAGTGTATTACTTATAGACAAACTAAGTTTAAGGTTTTGCCTTATGGTAAGTATATACCCTTAGAAATTCCTTGTGAACCTTAGACCAACATTTTTATGGATTTTATTCTTGGATTACCTAGGTCTAAAAAGGGCTAAGATTGTATTTTTGTTGTAGTTAAAAAGTTTTCAAAAATGACACATTTCATTGTATACACCAAAACGGATGATGCCATAAACATTGTTGATTTATTTTTAGAGAGATTGTTCGCCTACATGAAGTGCCAAAGAGTTTTGTGTCAGACTGTGATGCAAAATTTTTAAGCCACTTTTGGAAGACATTGTGGGGTAAGCTTGGAACAAAGTTGTTGTTTTCTAAAACTTGTCATCGACAAACAGATGGACAAACTGAGGTAATAAATCAAACTCTTGGTATATTATTGCATGTTGTTGTTGGTAAAAACTTTAGAACCTAGGAAAAATGTTTACCTTTTGTGGAGTTTGCCTATAATGTATTGTTCATAGTACTATGGGTTATGCTCTTTTCGAGCTTGTTTATAGTTTTAATCTATTATCTCCTTTGGATTTAGTACCATTGCTTATATAGGACAGGGTTGATTTAGATGGGAAAAAGAAGGCTGAAGTGGTTAGGAAACTTCATAAGAAAACTAGGCTTAACATTGAGAGAAAAACCAAATAGTATGAAACACAAGCCAATAAAGGTCGTAGGCATATCTCTTTTGAACTTAGTGATTGGGTTTGGGTACACTTATAGAAGGACAGATTTCCTATGTAAAGGAAATCAAAGTTGCAACCAAGGGGAGATGGTCCTTTTCAAGTGGTGGTGAGAGTTAATGATAATGCATATAAACTTGACTTGCTAGGTGAGTATAATGTGAGTGCAACATTTAATATTTCTGACCTTTCTGCTTTTCTTTTTGATGAAGTGGGTGTTGATTTGAGGACAAATCATTTTAAGGAGAGTAGGAATGATGGAAGTCATATTGTACCAACTCAAATCAAAAAAGGAGTTGATGCTTTGCAAAACCTTGGATCACCAATGGCAAAGGCAAGGTTAAAGAAAATAAAGGAAGCACTCAATAACTTGTTGTGTGACATTTACTTATAGGAAGTTGCTAGGCACGAGTTAAGGATGATGGAGTGATAAGGACCTTTGATGAGGATCGTTTTAGGTCTCATAGTGAAAGGGTGGGTGAATCAGTGTGAGATATGCGCTTTTTACAAATCGATATAGATTCAACCTTTATGGCTTGTTAATGCCAATGATCTAATTTTTATTTTTCTCCTTTATGCGAATGCAACTGCACGACTAAAAAATCAATGCGCAACCACCCAAGAACACACTACAATTTTTACGTGGTTCATCCATAATGTGTGAGCTACATTCACGGTATGATAGGATCTCTTTTAAATTACACAATCCATTCTTGTTATCAAGAGATACAATAATGTTGTGGAAAGATCACTCCTTCACCACTTACGGAAGGATTATTCCTTAACCACTTACAACGATCTCCCAATCACTTCAAGGGTATCCCACCTTTCTTTTTCAACAAATTTATCAAGAGTTTATGGTAAAACCTTTCTTGGAGAACGATCACTTAATGTGTATAGACTACTAGATCAGAATATGGATCTTCTCCTTCCTTTGTTGCCGGTGTTGTCTCACTTACTGTTGGTGCTGCCTGTAGGCAATACTAATGCTGTCTGTATGCATTGCCATTGCTATTTGTGCACACTACTAATGCTATCCGCACGCGTTGCTGCTGCTATTCGTGGGAGCTGCTCCTGCTATCTGCACGTTGTGCTGCTGCTGTCTGTGCGCATTGCTAATGTTATCCTTACGTGTTGCTCTTGTTGTTAGCACACGCAATTGCTGCTGTCCACTTGCGTTGCTACTATTGTCTGCACGCACTGCTCCTGTTGTCCGCATACACTGTGATTGCTTACCACACACACTGTTCATGCTGTCTGCACGTATTGCTCTTGATGTCTGCGTGCATTGCTGCTTCTGTTTGCATGTGCTGCAGTTGCTGTCCACACGCATTGTTCTTGCTATCCGAGTGCGCTGCTGCTATATATTTGCACTGCTACTGCTATCTGCTTGCGTTGCTACTGTCTGCTCACCTTGGTGCTACTATTAGTCCGTACTGCTACTATTTGCTCGTACTGCTGCTGTTATTTGCATGGGCTGTAGTTGTCTTCTTGCGCCACCTCTGCTATCCCCACGCGCTGCAATTATTTTCTTGCACTGCTACTACTATCCCCACACGCTGCAGCTGTTTTCTCGCACCACTGCTGCTCTCTCTGCGTGTTGCAGCTATTTTCTTGTGCCGCTGCTACTATCCCTATGCACTGCAGCTATCTTCTTACACCGCCGCTACTCTCTCTGCGTGTTGCAGCTGTTTTCTCGTGCCACTGTTGCTATCCATGTGTGCTACAGTTGTCTTCTCATGCCGCTACTGCTATCCCTGCGCGCTGCAATTGTCTTCACATGCCACTGCTATCTACACATCGGTTACTGGTGCAAAACCCTTCTGCTGCTACTCTACCTTCTACTGACTATTGCTTCACCTCTTGCTAGCTGCTACTCTACCTCCTGCCAGTTACTGCCTTGATGGTTTGCTGATGCCGGACCCTTCTGCTGTTTCTTCACCTTTTGCTTGCTATTGCTCCACCTCTTGGTGTGAGTGGTTGCCTTGGTGGTTTTTGTTGATGCGGGTGGCTACCTTGGTGGCGTTTACTGATGCAGGTGGTTAGCTACCTTGCTTTCTTTCTTTCCTCCTTGGCTGGCTATACGTTACTGCTTCTCCTTGGTCGTTGCTACACTTTCTTTGGTCAGCTACTTTGCTGCCTCTCCTTGCCTTTAAGTTTGCCATTCTCTCTCTTTTGGCCAGCTCTCTC
>CM038607.1:4052334-4099109 GCA_021533255.1 Ceriops tagal
TCCTTGCCTTTAAGTTTGCCATTCTCTCTCTTTTGGCCAGCTCTCTCAAAATTCTGTAGGACACCCCTTTCTTGCAAGATACATAGGGGTATTTATAGAGTCTTGAGATTAAAGCTACACGATCATCAACGATCATTATTAATTCCCACATATTGTCTTACAATTAATGACTAAATTTGAGTCCTAAAATTTAGGGTCAATGGTCAACATTGACTTCCTAAAATTTAAGGTGGGTCAATCTTGACCCCTAAAATTTAGGATGGTCAACATTGACTCCTTAATGTTAGGGTTGACCTGTCATCACCAGTTTCTCCCAATGACCTCACTACATCTCAATGACATTCATAACATCAAACCAACATATATAATCATGTGAGATGGTGTTGACAACAAATCCAACATTAGCCATTAAAGATGGGCTCTACAATCTCCCTCTTTGGATTTGTTGGCAACATATTAAATCTAACAATACACATATAACAATTGTTGACATTTATTGCTCTCCCTGAAACATGCATCTCTCTTAACCTGTTTTAACTCCCTCTTTCTGCTTCTCCCCTTTGACAAGTTCTCCCCCTTTATCCATCAAGCTACTCCCCCTTTTTATCAATATATACTCTCTTTGGATTTATGCAAAATATCTCCCCCTTTGACAACAAATCCAAAGAATAATAGAAGAGGGAAAGGGAGAAGGGTTAAAGGATACCTCAGCCTCTAGGGTATAGCTAAATAATTAAGTTCAACCTCTTTTGCTCAAGATGATCCAGTTTCCTATGCCACAACGAATTCTCATCTTTGGTACTTATGTAGCATATGTTCTTGCTTTTGGAAACTTGGTATAAGTTTCCATTTGTTCTTTCACCCTTAGTAAGGATAGCACCATCTCTTAGTCTCTTTATTGTGCAGCCACTCTTGTTAAAAGTAACTTCATGTCCATCATCATAAAGTTGGCTAATACTGATGAGATAGTGTTTTAAACCTTTAACATAAAGCACTTTCTTTGATTTTAACTTTTTTGCACCAATTTTAGCAACACCAATACCTTTAATCTTTAAGGTACCATCATTGCTAAATTTAACTAATCCTCCGTCATATTTTACTACTTCCTCGCACATCTTAAAATCCCCCATCATATGTGAAGAGTAAACACTATCTAAGATCCATGGCTTTTCTTTCTTGGAAGCTTTTAAGGCCACTTCCACAACCATATACATTTTTCTTTCTTTTTTTCTTCTTTGGCCGAATGTGGGAGCATGTGTAGGTGGTCTCCTTTGCACTTTTTGACCGGGCAATAATGTTTGTTCAAATGTGGGAGCATGCGTTGGTGTTCTCTTTTGCACTCTTTGACCTAGCAGTAATGTCAAGCAATCCTCAGCAATGTGTCTAGCCTTTTTGCATTTTCCACAGATTTCTTCCAACACATCAAATTTGTTCATTTGTGGAATATGACTTTTTTCCACTAGAGACTGTCTCCTTTCTTGATAAAGTCTCCCCTTAGACTCTTGCCTCACATTCCTTTTCATTATAGGCCGAGTATTTTAACAAGCATTAGCCTTATACCCATACTTACCACAGCTCCAGCAAAATCCTTTGAATTTATATTTTCTTCCTTCACCAAGTCCATGTCTGTTGTTCTCACAGCCTTGTATGGGTTGTAATTGTTGTCAACTAGGTTTAAGTGTGCAAGAAAGTAAAGCCACATAGAAGGGCAAGAAGGTAAAAGCCACATGGAGGGGCAAGAAAGTAAATCTACTGTGTAAGGGCAAGAACATAAATTTGTCACGTAAGCCCTATTAGGGTTTCATGGAAGAGAGTATATAAAGACCTTGGAAGACAAAACTAGGGCAAGGCCAACACAATTGAATGCTTGGCAAACACAAGCAAGTGCTGAACGGCAAAAGGAGAGAAGAAACGGCAAACCCATTAGAGCAGACCAAACCTGGAGAAAGAGAGGACGTGAGACCTAGAGAAGGTGAGACGTTAGAGATACAGACCAGAAACGTTGGGGATACAGACCAGAAACGTTGGAGATACAGACCAGAGCACACCGAAAGACAGCAAACCTGGTATCCGTGAGACCAACCGGAAGAAAAGACCAGACCAGACCAGAATGTGAGACCAGGTGAGACCAGACCAGACCAGAACATGAGACCAGGTGAGACCTAGAAACGTGAGACTAGGTGAGACCAGACCAGATCAGAACATGAGCCTAGGTGAGACCTGGAAACGTGAGACCAGGTGAGATCTAAAACGGGAGACCAGCAAAGCTGAGGAGGCTAGCGAAGCTGAAATGGGAGGCCAGCGAAGCTGAAACGTGAGACCAGAACAGCCAAGGCAAGGTGAACGACAATAAGGAGAGCAAGGTCACAACACACCAACAGCAAGTGAGACCTTGGTGAGTTAAAACCCTACAACAAAGAAGAGTAAATCGGCCTGACAGCAAGAGTGAACACATGGCAAACCAAGGGAGACCTTGGACAGCAAGGGAAATCGGGCAAGGACTGGAAGGAAATTGTGTGACTCATGGTAAGAGGAGAGGCAAATGCGCCATTGGTAAGAGAGAAGATAGCACACCGTCCGTAAGGGAAGAGAGGAGAAACTGTGAAAAAGGAGACCATCGGGAGAGCAAACCAAGCTGTCCGGAGGTGTAAAACGGACAAGTGCAAACCAGAAACGTACGTGGGACGTGAAACGCCAAACCAAAAGCGTGCGTGAGGCGTGTGACCAGCAAAGGGGGCAAACCAGAAACGTGCATGAGACGTGTAACGCCAAACCAGAAACGTGAGGCAGGGTGTGAGACATGAAACGACATACCAGAAGCGTGAGTGCAAGCCATGAAGCCGTGAGATGGTGAAAGCAGGAGTTGTGTGAAACAACCTAGAGAAGGAATTCGGTGAAGCATTAAAAGAACTCAATGTATTTCCAGATTTCTTCAAGAGAGGTTAGAGAGCGTTGCGGTGAACTTCTAAGCGGCAGTGAAGCAGCCTTTCAATTCAACAGAGGCAAGACACAGTAAGTGATACTCTTTGTGTTGTACTTGCTTAGTAATTGCAATAGTGAAAGGAGTACAGGATTAAGACATCCATTGTAACTGGAATTCTCAAGTATAGTGGACAGTCTCGGTAAGGGAGAGTCCCTACCACTGTGGATGTACGTCACATTGACGGAACCACGTAAATCTCGTGTGTCTTTAATTTGCTTTACGTTTTGTGTTTTGAATTGAGTGTGAATGCAGCTAAAGTATCAGCCAACCCATAACCTAACGAAGACCTAAACAAGAACATCCGAATTGTCTATTAGGCAAGGTGTTTGAAAGGTGACTTTGGGGACTATTATGATTAGTAGGTAGCAATAGATCTACCTTAGTTGAGTCTGAGAAAGAGTTCGCTTTTAAGAAAAGGTTGAAGTTGTTCACTTACCTGCGAATTGTGAATTGTGGTGATACTGATTCAGCCCCCTCTCAGTATCACAAACTAGTAGATCTTAGGGAGAAGTCGGGAACTTCAATTGGTATCAAAGCACAGGTTCACCAGTTTGAAGCTTAACAGCTTGGTGTACTAGTTTGAAGGGATCTAGAAGTTTGACTTGTTCAAAATACTAAGAAATCGAAGCTAGTACTAGCATCACCACTACTTACAGCAAGAAGGTTCCAATCTTCAACGGAACCAACTACCATATGTGGAGAGTAAGAATGCAAGTGGTATTTGCAACTATGGGCATGAATGTGGTGAAATGCGTACAGGAGGGTTTTATGGCTCCGGAAGAAGGTAAAGACCCAACCCCAGAGGAGTTAAGGCAGTTTGAGATAAATGGGAAAACCTCAAATGTCATCATTTCAGCATTAACAGATGCTAAGTATGCTAAAGTTATGGACTGCAAATCTGCCAAGGAGATTGTGACAGATTGTAGAAAGTCTATGAAGGTGATGGCAGAATGAAGGAGGCTAAGCTTCAAGTGTTCAAGGAGAGATATGAATCTCTCAAAATGTAGAAAAATGAGACAGTTCAAGAGCTTTTTACCAGGGTTATTGACGTTGTAAATGACCTGAGAAGTCATAGAAAGAACAAAAAGGACTCATCGATTATGAAGAAAATTCTGAGAATTCTGCTTGAGAGGTTTGCCTCAAAGGTAACAGCCATAGAGGAGAGTAGAGATCTCAATTCTATGTCTTTGCATGATTTCCAGTGCAATCTCATTGCATATGAGATGAGGATAAAGTCAGCTGAAAGCTCTGCAATAACGAAGGTATCAAAAGAGGTAGCTTTCAAAGCTATGAAGCACTTGACGATAAAAGAAGAGGAAGAATCATCCAGTGAGGATGATGATGATGATGATGATGATGAAAGTGAAAGTGAAGTATTGGCATACTTCACAAAGAAGTTCAAAAAGGGGTCTAAGAAGGGAAAAGGACAGTTGTCCTTGAGATGTTATCGCTGTAGGCAGATTGGACACTTTACTTCTCAGTGCAAAGCGAAACTTGATGATGAAGATGAGGATGGTGATGATGAGCAGAATTCAAGATGGAGAAGATCATCATTCAAATCAAAGATGTCCAGCAAGAAGACTGCCAACCCACAGAAGAAGAAGAGAGGCTCATTCAAGAATTATGTGAGTCAGACAAAAGAAGTTGATGAGGAGAAAGATGAAGACTCATTAGATGAGTATGCCTTTATGGCATCAGCTCAAGGTGGTAGTTCAACCTCTAAAAAGGAAGAGGAGGTTGATGAAGAAGAACCAGATCTTAAAACTGAGTTGGAAGCAGCTTCAAAGGAGATAATCAGAAGGGGCAAAACCATAAGAAGGTTGGAGGCCCATATAAAACAAGTTAAAGCAAAGTCTGAGGAAGCTGAAAATCAAAAGCATGAAATAAGGGCTGAACATATTGACTTGAAGAGAAGATTTGAAGAACAGATCAAAATATGTGAAGACCTTACAGTAGAGCTTGGCTCAAGGGCTTCAAAAATTGAAGAAATGGAGAAAGAGTTGCTAAGACTTCAGCAACAACTCAAAAGTAGCAAAGAGAACTTGCAGAAACTTGAAATGATAGGAGAAACAAGTTCTGCAAAAGGAGAGAAGAATGTAGAGAAAGTGCAGCAATCTGAGGCTATATTGGCTAAAGAAAATAAGAATGTGCCACAAAAGTTGAAAGAGAAGGTTGTGACTCAGAAGAAGATAGCTGAGAATAAAGAAGATTTAAAGAAGCAACCTAGGGTGGCAAACAAGAAGGAAGAAAAAAAAGTCAGCCAGCAGAGGGCTACTGCTGAACAGAAGAAGCAGAAGAAAAAGATTGAAATGAAAGTCACATAAGCAAAGAAGCCAGCTACTTTGCCTACACAGCAAGTGATGAATAGAAGAACATAAGCTGTGATCAGACCCAAGAATAGGCAGTTTCAAGGTCATTTCCTTTATTGTAGAGTTTGGGGTCATAAGGCAAGTAATTGCTGGTGGAGAAGGCCAGTATATGTCTCCAACTTGAGAAGGTACAATGCTACATACAGGGGGAGATAATACAAAATTCAGAAGAGAACACCCGTCGTGAGTTCTTGCAGATACTGTAAAAGGCAAGGACACACTGACGAGAATTGTTGGTGGAAGCCCAAACCAGTAGCTTCAAAGAACAAGTTTGCTATATTGGCAGACTTGGAACAGTGTGAAAGGTACGGGGAGGATGACCATAATGCCAAGAGATGCATTACACTTCTCTTTAAGCAAGAGAAGGCACTTGATGGCACAGTAAAAACAACTGGTGCAGTCAAAGCTGAGAAAAAGGAGAAAGCTATCTTCAAGCCAATTCAAAGGAAAGAATATAAAGCAAAAAGGGAGGTAGCTAATATAGCTAAAATTGTGCTAAAGGTTGATTGCAAGGATAAGCAGTGGATCCTTGATAGTGGATGCACTTCACGCATGACGGGAGACAAGAGTAAATTGTCAAAGCTAAACAAGTCAAGAGAAGGCAGGGTTAAGTTTGGAAATGATGATTCAATCAACATCAATGGTCAGAGGTCAGTAAACATTGGAAGAGGAAAGCTGAAAGATGTTTTGCATGTTGAAAGACTCAGATATAATCTAGCATCTGTCAGCAAACTATGTAATAAATATCATAAGGTAATATTCACAAAAACAGGTTGCCAGGTAAAGAATAAAGAAGGCAATACTGTTGCAGCTGGGAGGAGAACAGCTGCAAACTTGTATGTGATTGATGAAGAAAGAGATCCTCTTGCAACTAAGACTGTGCAAGAAAGAAAGCCAAAGAAAACGTGGACCAGTGCTCATCAAGAAAATCAGATCATAGGTGACCTATTAGCAGGAGCTACAACAAGAAGAAGAATTGTGGGAGCTACTGCTTTACTCTTACAAGTTAAACCTAAATCTATTGAAGAGGCTACACAAGATCTAACTAAATCTCTGTCCACAGAGTTGTTTGAAAAGCACAGAATGAGTCTGTCTGTGCGAATACCTCCTCAAGCCTGAAAATCAGGTGAATCCTCTATCTTAACTTTGCGAGTTTTTTAGTTTTGTAATTGGTTGGCAAAGGGGGAGAGAAGCAACAGTGCAGGGGGAGCTGTTAAGAAAGGAGGAGTGCATATTTAGGGGGAGTTACAACTGCTGCACAGTGGCTTTTGTTATGAGTGTTGCCAACAATTACAAAGAGGGAGATTGTTGTTCCCACAGCCTTGTATGGGTTGTAATTGTTGTCAACTAGGTTTAAGTGTGCAAGAAAGTAAAGCCACATGGAAAGGCAAGAAAGTAAAAGTAAAGCCACATGGAGGGGCAAGAAAGTAAATTCGCCGCATAAGGGCAAGAGCATAAATCCACCACGTAAGCCCTATTAGGGTTTCATGGAAGAAAGTATATAAAGACCTTGGAAGACAAAACTAGGGCATGGCCAACACAATTGAATATTCAACAAACATAAGCAAGTGCTAGACAACAAAAGGAGAGAAGAAACAGCATACTCGTTAGAGCAGACCAGACCTGGAGAAAGAGAGGACGTGAGACCTGGAGAAGGTGAGACGTTAGAGCAGACTAGACCTGGAGAAGGTGAGACGTTAGAGCAGACTAGACCTGGAGAAGGTGAGACGTTAGAGCAGACTAGACCTGGAGAAAGAGAGGACGTGAGACCTAGAGAAGGTAAGACGTTGGAGATATAGACCAGAAATGTTGGAGATACAGACCAGAGCACACCGGAAGACAACAGACCTGGTATCTGTGAGACCACCCGGAAGAGAAGACCAGACCAGACCAGACCAGACCAGAACGTGAGACCAGGTGAGACCAGACCAAACCAAAACATGAGACTAGGTGAGACCTGGAAACGTGAGACCAAGTGAGACCAAACTAGTTCAGAACGTGAGACCAGGTGAGACCTGGAAATGTGAGACCAGGTGAAATCTAAAACGAGAGACCAGCGAAGCTGAAATGGGAGACCAGCAAAGCTGAAACGGGAGACTAGCAAAGCTGAAACGGGAGACCAGAACGACCAAGGCAAGGTGAACGACAATAAGGAGAGCACGATCACAACACACCAACAACAAGTGAGACTTTGGTGAGTTAAAACCCTACAATAAGGAAGAGTAAACCGGTTAGACAGTAAGAGTGAACACATGGCAAACCAAGGGAGACCTTGGACAGCAAGGAAAACCGGGCAACAGCTGGAAGGAAACTGTGTGACTCACGGTAAGAGGAGAGGCAAACGCACCATTGGTAAGAGAGAAGACAGCACACCGTCCGTAAGGGGAGAGAGGAGAAACTATGAAAGAGGAGACCACCAGGAGAGCAAACCAAGCTGTCTGGAGGTGTAAAACGGACAAGTGCAAACCAGAAACTGTGGTAAGGCGTGTGACCAGCAAGGCATGCAAACCAGAAACGTACGTGGGATGTAAAACGCCAAACCAAAAGCGTGCGTGAGGCGTGTGACCAGCAAAGGGTGCAAACCAGAAACGTGAGTGAGACGTGTAATGCCAAACTAGAAATGTGAGGCAGGCCATTAGACATGAAACGGCAGACCAAAAGCGTGAGTGCAAGCTGTGAAGCCGTGAGATGGTGAAAGCAGGAGTTGTGTGAAACAACCTAGAGAAGGAATTCGGCGAAGCATTGAAAGAACTCAACGTATTTCCAGATTTCTTTAAGAGAGGTTAGAGAGTGTTGCGGTGAACTTTTAAGCGGCAATGAAGCAGCCTTTCAATTCAATAGAGGCAAGACAAGTTAGAAGAATGGTCGACATAGTAAGTGACACTCTTTGTATTGTACTTGCTTAGTAATTGCAATAATGAAAGGAGCAGAGGATTGAGACATCCATTGTAACTGGAATTCTCAAGTATAGTGGATAGTCTCGATAAGGGAGAGTTCCTACCACCATGGATGTACGTCACGTTGACGAAACCACTTAAATCTCGTGTGTCCTTAATTTGCTTTATGTTCTATGTTTTGAATTGAGTTGTGAACGCAGCTAAAGTATCAACCAACCCATAACCTAACGAAGACCTAAACAAGAACATCTGAATTGTCTATCAGGCAAGGTGTCTGAAAGGTGACTTTGGGGACTATTATGATTAGTAGGTGCAATAGATCTACCTTAGTCGAGTCTGAGAAAGAGTTCGCTTTTAAGAAGAGGTTGAAGTTATTCACTTACCTACGAATTGCAAATTGTGGTAATACTGATTCACCCCCCCTCTCAGTATCACAAACTAGTAAATCCTAGGGAGAAGTCGGGAACTTTAATTTCTCCTATCTTTAGCAATTGGTGTGGCAACCTTTTCTCTATATTTGATAGTCTATCTCCTATGGATGGGAGTCTCCACCACGTCTTTCTTAACCCATTTTAACTTGGGTTGGTCTCTCTTCTCCATCACATCAGTGTGCTTGCTTACTTTTCTTTTACCTTCTCACTCGACTTTTCAATGTAGCCAAGTCCTTTCTTCCCTATGGAATGAGGTCTTTGATTGCTTAAACACTCATTCAACTTTCTAGTAGCATCCTCCTTGATGGCATTTGCTGATGATGACTCTTTTTTCACTTTCATGGCCTACATAAAGCTTTCTTTATGCTTCTTTAGCTCGAACTCAGCCTTGTGGAACTTGGCTTGCAAAATCAATACCTCTTGCTCTTGTGCAATCACCTTAGCACCAAGATCTTCGTGTATCTTGCCTTACTCTGCCTTAAGTACAATCAACTCCTTAATCCACTTCATGTACTCCTTTTCTTTCGCTTCAAACTCCTTTTCTTACACCTAAAGATTAGATTCATCAATAGCAGAATTTTCATTCAACTTTTTAAAATGTTTTAGCTTTTTTTCCAACTTCTTGTTTTTGTGCAATTAAGCTCTCAATTCATTCTCAAGTTGCCGTACTAAGTCATCCTTATCCTTTTTTATTAATTCCTCATCACTTGGAAAGTCTTGATCATCATTTGCTTGAGTGACCAGCACATCCTTTGCAGTCTTATCATTGGAATCATCATCAACTTCTTCTTCAGAATGCTCTTCATCTAGCTTGCTCAGAAAATTCTTTCTTTTGGATTTGAAGAATTTCTTTTTTCTTTTGGTGCCTAAATTTCCACCTTTAGAGTAGCTGGATTGCTTTGTCCTCCTCCTTAGGACTGACTTATCATCATCCTCACCGTTTGCTTCTTTTCTTTTTGGGCAGTCCACGGCAAAGTGCCCAATTACTCCACAGCTAAAACATTTTAAGGGTAGTTTTCCCTTATATTTCCCTTTTCCTTTCCTCATATTGTTGGTGATGCATGTCATGACCTCATTCAGTTCAGTATCACAATCTTCTTTTTTAAAGCTATTGACAAATTCCTATTCTTAGTCTTTAATCCTTAATTTCTTCATTACCTTGAAAGCCAGCTCCTTCTCCGCCTTAGACAACTTTTCTTTCTTCATTGGGACTATTCTCATTTCATAAGCCACTAATATGCTGTGCAAGTCATCTAAGGGCAGCCTATCCAAATCTTTATCTTCTATGGAAGAGACTTTAGCATTGTAAGCCTCAGGTAAGGTTCTAAGTATTTTCCTTACCACAGTGGCATCGTGGATCTCCTCTCCATATCCTTTGATGGAGCACACAATTTCATTGACTCTTATGAAGAATGCATCCTTAGTCTCATCATTCTGCATTTTTATGTTTTCAAATTTGCTTCTTCAGATTTATAGCTTGGCTTCCTTTACAACCTTGTCTCCTTCATAAATGTTCTTCAATTTGTCCCAGATTTGCTTGGTTGCTGTGTTGCAACCATCACCTTGGTGAATTCATTATCTGACAGGGAGGCATATAAGCATTTCCCTCCTTTTCATCACACTCCAAGTTCTTCTTATCAGCTGATGTCATAGGATCACCTTCAGCAATAGGGATGAAGCCACTAACAACAAACTCAAACACATTAAGACCAAGGGATATCAGATATAGGAACATTCTATTAAACATAGGGATGCCCTTGCTGTTAACACTGTTCATGCTATTCATGATCTCAAGCAATAGTAGAGATAAAAACTCACATAGCAATGCACAACTTCACTTCAAAGCAAAAAAATTGGATCAACAGAGGAACCAACTCTGATACCACTTAATGAAGACCATTTTAGGTCTCATACTGAGAAGGGGGTGAATCAGTGTGAGATATGCGTTTTTTACAAATTGATCTGAATTTAACCTCTATGGCTTGATCCAATTTTTATTTTTCTCCTTTATGTGAGCGTGACCATATGACTAAAAAATTAATGCATAGGCACCCAAGAACACACAACAATTTTTACGTGGTTCACCCACAATGTGTGAGCTACATCCACGGTGTGATAGGATCCCTCATAAATCACACAATTCACTTTTGCTATAAAGGGATACAATAATGTTGTAGAAGGATCACTCCTTCACCACTTGTGGAAAGACTACTCCTTAACCACTTGCAATGATCTCTCGATCAAGGAATTGATCTCCCAATTACTCCAAGGGTATCCCACCATATTTTTCAACAAATTTATTAAGAGTTTATGGTAAAACCTTTCCTGGAAAAAGATCACTCAATGTGTACAAACTGCTAGAGCAAAACATGGATCTTCTCCTTCCTTCACTGTCGGTGTTTTTACACTCGCTGCCAGTGCTGCCTACACGTGATGCTAATGTTGTCCGTACGTGTTGCAGTTGCTATTCGCGCGTGTTGTTATTGTTGTCCGCATGCACTACCACTGCTGTTTGTGTGCATGGTGCAGCTGCTGTCTGTGTGCACTGCTAATGCTGTCCGCACGTGTTGTTGCTGCTGTCCATGCGCATTGCTAATATTGCCTGCACGCACTGTCGCTGATGTTCATGTGCGCTGCTCCTGCTGTCCACGCATGGTGCAGCTGCTACCTGTGCACATTGTTAATGCTGTCCACGCCCATTGTTGTTGCTATCCATGCGTTCTACTAATACTGTCCACACATGCTGCTGTTGCTATCTGTATGTGCTGCTGCTGTTACCTGCATGCACTCCGCACGTGCTACTCCTGCTGTTCGCACACATTACTATTATTGCCTGCATGCACTCTGCATGCGCTACTCTTGCTATTTGCACGCACAGCTGCTGCTGTCCACTTGCGTTGTTGCTACTCTTTGCATACAATCTACACACGTTGCTGCTCCTACTATCTACACGCATTGCGACTGCTGTCGACTTGCGCTGTTGCTACTCTTTGCATACAATCTACACACGCTGCTGCTCCTACTATCTACACGCACTGCAGCTGCTTACTGCATATGTTGTTCCTGTTGTCCGCGCATGCTACTCCTGCTGTCTGCGCGCATTGTTGTTGTCCGTGCATGCTGTTGCTTCTGTTCGCACCTGTTGCTGCTGTCTGCGCACATTGTTCCTATTATTCGCTTATGCTGCTACTGTCTGCTTGTGCCACTGCAACTATCAACCTGTGCTGTTGCTGTCTACTTGCGCCGCTACTGTTATTTGCGCGTTACAGTTGTCTTCTCGCATCGCTACTACTATCCCCATGAGCTAAAGCTGTTTTCTTGCACCGCTGCTACTATCTCCACATGTTGCAGCTATCTTCTCACATCGTTGCTACTCTTTTCACGTGCTACAGCTGTCTTCTCATGCTGCTGTTGCTATCCCCGTGCGCTACAACTGTTTTTTGGCACCGTTGCTGCTATCCCCACACATTGCAACTGTCTTCTCGCATAGTTGCTACTCTCTCAGTGCGCTGCAGTTGTCTTCTCGCACCGCTGCTGTTATCCCCATGCGTTGCAACTATCTTCTCGCGTCATTGTTGCTATCCCCACACGCTATAGCTGTCTTTACACACTGCTACTATCTGCACGTTGGTTGCCAGTGCAAGACCCTTTTGTCACTGCTCCTCTACCTCTTGTCGGTTGTTCCACCTCCTACCAGCTGTTGCCTTGGTGGTTTGCTAATGTTGAACCCTTCTACTACTGCTTCACCTCCTACCAGCTGTTGCTCCACCTCCTACTAACTGCTGCCTTAGTGGTTTGCTAGTGCGGGTGGCTACCTTGGTGGTTTTTATTGATATGGGTGGTTACCTTGGTGGTGTTTGTTATTTCGGGTGGCTGGCTACCTTGCTCTCTTTCTTTCCTCCTTGGCCAGTTGCACCTTGCTGCTTCTTCTTAGTGGCTATTGCACTTTCTTTGGCCAACTACCTTACTGCCTCAATGGCTGCTGCACTCTCCTTGGTTGGCTGCCTTACTGCCTCTCCTTGCTTTTAGGTTTGTCCTTCTCTTCCCTTTGGTTGGCTTTTTCAAAATTCTGCAACACACCCCCTTCTTGCAAGATGCATAGGGGTATTTATAGAACCTTGAGATTAAAGCTACACGATCATCAACAGTTATCATTAATTCCCATATGTTGCCTTATAATTAACAGCCAGATTTGAGTCATCAAATTTAGGATAAATGGTCAACGGTCAACGGTTAATCTTGACCCCTAAAATTTAGGACAGTCAACGTTGACTCCTCAACGCTAGGGTTGACTTGTCATCACTACTTTCTCCCAATGACCTCACTACATCTCAACAGCATTCATAACATTAAATCAACACATATAATCGTGTAAGATGGTGTTGACAACAAATCCAACATTAGCCATCAAAGATGGGCTCAATAACCTTTTTAGGTCTCACATTGAGAGGGGGAAGGGGTGAATCAATGCAAGATGCTTACTTTTTACAAATCTATCTAGATTAAAACTCTGTGACCTGTTAAAGTCTATGGTTTATCTTTATCTTGCTTCTTTATGTGAGAATGACCATATGGATATCAAGCTAGCACAAGCACTTAAGAACATAGAATTTTTATGTGGTTTAGCCACAATTTGTAAGTTATGTCTACGGTGTGATAGGATCTTTCCTAGATCATACATTCCACTTTTGCTATTAAGGGATACAAATGATGTTGTGGAAGGATCTCTCCTTAATCACTGTAGAAGGATCATTCCTTAACCACTTACAATGATCTCCCAATCACTCCAAGGGTTTCCCACCCTTTTTCAAAAAGTACATAAAAAGGTTATGACAAAAACTCCTTTGAGAAAGATATCTCCATATGCATAGGCTGCTGTGGCAGTAAATTGATCTTCTCCTCTTCTTTTTACTATTCTTACCTTACTATCATTCTTTACTCTTTGTTGTTCTACTCTCTATTGTTTTGCTCAAGCTTTTTTCTATTCTCTCCTTCCTCACTATTAGTCTTTGTTCAAGCTTTCTGTCATTCTCTTTTTCCTTATTGCCTGTCTTTGCCCTCTCTTTCTGTGTTTCATAGCTTTCTTTTTGCCTCTACTGGTCTTAACTCTCTGTTAGTTCTGAACTCTCAGCTACTCATACTTTCTACTGGTTCTAAACTCTTAGCCTTTGCCGGTCTCAACTCTCTACCTTTACTGAGTTTCTCTCTGCCTTTACCGAGTTTCTTTTCTACCGTGTTTTCTTAGCTCTCTGTCATTCTCCCTCTTTTCTGCTCTACTCAATATATTCTGCCCCTCACACTTTTTATTACTTTTACCCTTTCTACCACTCTCTTTCTTTTGTTTTGCTGTTGTCTCTCTTTTCTTTTTGTTTTCGTACACAATTCTCTTGGCAACTATATGAGTGTTTATATACCTTGAGTTTAGGGTTACCCTATCATTAACAATCAGTATTGATTCCTTGAATTTAGGGTTGTCTTATCATCAATGGTCAGTATTGATACCTTAAATTTAGGGTCAATTGTTAGCATTGACTCCTTGAATTTAGGGTTAATGGTCAGCATTGACTCCTTGAATTTAGGGTTGACTTACTATCAACAGTTAGCATTGACTCATACTTAGCAAGTTACTTGTAATGCCATTGCTAAATGCAATGCTAAAGGTTTGTCCAAGCTGGTAGTAGATATCCATGAATCTCCACAAAAGAAATTATGACCTCCCACCACAATTGCTACCTTTATTCTAACTTGACAAGTGCAAGGTGGGGTTGGCAACATCCTGATTTTGGCCCTACTTTCTCTTCTTATTCTTATCACATTCCACCAACGCCGTCTTACTTAACCTTTGAATAAATTAGCTGCCAACACTTTGTAAATGCAGTAAATACATCTCAAAGGCACTTATAACATCAAATCAACAAAGACAAATATATGAAATGTTGTTAACAACAAATCCAACATTAACTATCAAAGATGGACTCAACAATCTCCCCTTTTGGATTTGTTGGCAACACATTAAATCCATAAATTAGCAATTAAGTACAAGTAGCAATGTCAATAAAATGAAAAACCTTCACTTATAGCTTCCCTTAAAACATACATCTCCTTTTTTGTATATGGGCATGATACCAATTGGAAACAACCTCAGTTTTTAACTCCCCCTTTTTTCTGCTTTTTCCCATTGACAATTTCTCCCCCTTTGTTTGATTTTCCCTTTGGATTTATCAAGCTACTACCCTTTTTAATCAGTATATACTCTTTTTGAATTTATATAAAATATCTTTCCTTTTAACAACAAATCCAAAGAATAATAGAAAAGGGAAAGGGAGGGGGGTTAAAGGCATACCTTAGCCTCTAGGGGGTGGCTGAATACATAAGTTCAGCTTTAATTTCTGGAACATCTCTCTTGACAATGGTTTGGTGAATATATCTGCAACCTGCTCCGTGGTAGCCACATACTCTAGTTTTACATCATTTTCTCCACTTTTTCTTTAATGAAGTGGTACTTGATTTTAATATGTTTAGATCTAGAGTGTTGGATAGGATTTTTTAATAAATTGATGGCATTTTGGTTATCACAACCAATCAATAATGGCAGCTGCATATCCACCTTTAAATCTTCAAGTTGTTGTTTCATCCATAGCATTTGAGTACAAGCCTAAGCCGCAGCCATATATTCAGCCTCTGTAGTGCTTAAAGTCACTAAATGTTTCTTTTTAGTGTGCCATGAAGCACATTTACTGCCCAAATAAAATGCACTACCTAATGTAGACCTTCTGTCATCATAATTTCTAACCCAATCAGCATCTGTATACCCATATAAATTAAGCTGTCCACTTCTATCATAAAGTAGCCTATAATTTGTTATGCCTTTAACATATCTTAGGATTCTTTTAGTAGTCATGAGGTGAGATTCCTTAGGCTCACTTTGAAATCTAGCATACAGTGTTATAGCAAAAACAAGATCAACCCTTGATGCTGTTAAATACAGTAAACTTTTAATCAAATTTCTATATTCCTTTTGATCAACCATTTTGCCTTCTTTATTTTTGCTTAACTTTGTTCCAACAACGATGAGAGTGCTTACTTGTTTAGAGTTCTTTATCCTAAACCTTTTTAATAGTTCACAAGCATATTTTTCTTGGGAGAAGATAATTCCAGCCTTGCTTTGCAAAACTTGTAGCTCTAAGAAGAATTTCATTTCATCTAGCATAAACATCTCAAAACTTCTTTTTCCTCTGATTGGTAAAAATAGTGCAAAGGGCCTATTTTTCAATAGCAAAAATTATGTCATCAACATAAACCACAACAATTAATTGACCTTCTTTATTTTCCTTTATGTACAAGTTGTTATCCACATTCCTTTTTTTGAATTTCATATCTTTGAGACATATATCTAGCTCAAAATACTATGTTCTTGGAGCTTGCTTTAAGCCTTATAAAGCCTTTTTCAATTTCCACACACTTGAACCATTATGATCAAGTATAAAACCATTGGGTTGTTCAATAAATACCTCTTCTTCAAGCTCTCTATTCAGAAATGCTGATTTCACATCCATTTGATAAACTTTGTAATTTCTTTGTGCAGCAATGGCCATGAATATTCTGATTGCTTCAAGTCTGGCCACAGAAGCAAAGGTCTCTTCAAAATCAACACCTTCTACTTGTGAGTAGCCTTTGCAAACAAGTCTTGCCTTATTTCTTACAATCTCACCATTTTTATTGAGCTTATATCTAAACACCTGTTTGGTTCCAATGATGTTTTTCCCTTTAGGTCTTAGAACTAAACACTAAGTGTTGTTCTTTTCAATTTAATCAAGCTCTTCATTCATAGCACACACCCATTCCTTGTGGTTTAATGCTTCTTCCACGAACTTGGTTTAACTTCAAAGATCAATGAGATTTGTTAACCACTTTTTAGCCTTCTTCTAGTTTGCATAAAATCTTCTTTACTACCAATAATGTTTTTAGTCTCAACTTCAACTCTAACTGTTCTATGAGTTTGGGAATGCCTTGATTTATTTCTTCATCACTTGTAATTTGAGAATCAACGTCTTCCTCATACTGAACAGCCTCTGATTTATCACTTTCATATTCCTTTTCATTATCACACATGACATCTTTAGCTTCCTCATGCTGTGATTGCATTGTGGAACCATCTTTAATCACTTTAACATCAAAGTTATCTACGATTTTCTACAGCCTTTTGTTGTAACATCTGAAGCCTTTTCCATTTGGTACATACTCTAAAAATATGCCTTCATTAGCTTTTTCATCAAATTTTCTAAGATTCTGTCCTTTGATTTTAATAAAGTATGAACTTCCAAATACTTTAAAATGTTTTACACTTTGCTTCTTTCCATTCCATAACTCACAAGGTATCTTCTCTGTATGTGGTTTCATCAAGCATCTGTTTTGAATCTAAGTAGTAGTAGTGATAACCTCTCTCTAGTAGCCATGTGAGGTACCATGCTCAACCAACATAGTCTTTGCCATCTCCACTAGGCTTCTATTCTTTCTTTCAACCACTCCATTTTGTTAAGGTGTATAGGCACTAACATGTTCATGCTTCACTCCATGCTTCTCTAAATAATTTTCAAATTCACTACAAGTATATTTTGTCCTATTGTTTATCCTAAGCCTTTTAATTCTTCTCCTCAACTGATTTTTAGTCAGCCTCCTGTAGCTCTTAAAATTATTGAGAGCATCCGATTTATGTTTCAAAAACATAATACAAGTCATTCTTGTAAAATCATCAATAAACGAAATAAAGTACTTATCACCCTTTGATGATTTTTGTCTCACAGGCCCACAGACATCTGAATGAATGAGCTCCAATGGCTTCTTTGTTTAAATCTCCACATCTTTGTGGGTAGCATTCACCATTTTCCCTTTTTTACTAATGCTGCAAATGGTAGCTTGGGTACATCATTCATAGCTTGATTATTAGACAATTTGTTCAGCCCCCTTTGTCCAAGATGTCCCAATTTCCTACGCCATAACAAATTCTCATCTTTGGTACTTATGTAGAATGTGTTTTTGCTGCTGAAAACTTGGTATAAGTTTCCATTTGTTCTTTCTCCCTTTATAAGAATAGCACCATCACTTAATCTTTTTACCGTGCAGTTACTCTTGTTGAAAGTAACTTTATGTTCAACATCACAATGTTGGCTAACAATAATTAAATTGTATTTTAGCCCTTCAACAAAAAACACTTCCTCTAATTTCAACTTTTCTACACCAATTTTATCAACATCAACACCTTTAATCTTCAAAGCACCATCATTGTCAAATGTGATTGACCCTCCATCATATTTTTCTACTTTTTTCAGCACCTTGGAGTCTCCTATCATATGTGAAGAGCAATCATTGTCAAGGATCCATGACTTTTCTTTCTTGGAAGCTTTTAAGGCTACTTCCACAACCATTGCCATTTCCCTTCCCCTTTTTCTTCTTTGGCTGAATGTAAGAGCATATGTAGGTGTTCTCCTTCGAATTCTCTGAGTTAACAGCAATGTTAACCATTCCTCAATAGTATGTTTAACCTTTTCACATCTTCTACAGATTTCTTCTAATATATCAAGTCTGTTTCTTAGTGGAATTTGGCTTCTTTTCACTTGAAGCTATCTCCTTTCTTGATAGAGTCTCCCCCTAGACTCTTGCCTCGCATTCCTCTTTATTATAAGCTTATCACTCCAGCATACACTAGCCTTGTACTCATACTTACTATAGCACTAGCAACATTCTTCAAATTTGAATTTTCTTCTTTCAACAAGTTCATATTTCCTATCTTTAGCACCTGTTGTGGCAACCTTCTTTCCATATTTGATAACCAATCTCCTTTGGCTAGGACTTTTCATCATATCTTTCCTAACCCATTTTAGCTTGGGTTGGTTTCTCTTCTCTATACCGTTAACTTCTTTTAATTTTATTTTTTCTTTGTGTTTGCTTTCAAGTACAAACACAATTTTCTTTTTCTTTTCTACCCTTTCATTTAGTTTTTTAACATAGCTAAGTTCTTTCTTCCACATGGAATGAAGTATTTGTTTGCTCAGACATTCATCAAACTTTTTAGTAGCATCCTCCTTGATAGCATTTGCTGAAAAGGACTCTCCTCTCACTTCTACATCTTATATAAAGCTCTCTTCATACTTCTTTAATTTAGATTTAGCCTTATGGAACTTAGCTTACAAATTTAGCACTTCTTGCTTTTGTGCCATTGCTTTAGTGCCAAGATCTTCATGTATTTTGCCTTGCTCTACCTCAAGTACATTCATCTCCTCAATTCTTTTCAAGTACTCCTTCTCTTTTGCTTCAAACTCCTTTTCTTTTACTTAGAGATTAGATTTATCAACATCAAAAATTTTTTATAAGGACCTTTTTAGGTCTCACATTGAAAGAGGAAGGAGGTGAATCAATGTGAGATGTTTACTTTTACAAATCTATCCCAATTAAACCTCTGTGACCTATTAAAGTCGATGATCCAATTTTATCTTACTTCTTTATGTGAGAATGGTTGTATGATGCGGAAAACCCTAAAAAGACGTGGCTTAGGGACCCAACGAACATAAGGAATCAAAGAACAACCAAGAAAGCTAAACTAGAGTTTAATATCACACACCCTAGACCCACCCTTTGAAGGAACACGAACCTAAGATATTTAAGAAGGATATAGACGTCACACTCCAGAAAAGAAAGGAATTGAGAGTGATAAGTCGATTGGAACGCCACAAGAAGAAGTACCTCTTAATAAGTTCTTTAGTCCTTAAAAGAACTGAGAGAGAAAAACCATTGCTTTCTATTTCACTCAAAGTTGTCTGATTCTCCAGAGCTTACAAGAGGTGCCTATTTATAGGCTAAGATAGCAATCCTAAAGAGGCACAAATTTCTATTTAGGACAAATCTTTATTTTGGAGGAATTGCTAAATATGGACAAATTCTAACATAGATAATAAATTCTTATTTAGGAAGGAATGCTATTAATTATTCTGACCTATTAAGTATTCTAATTATATTAATACCATTATTTTTAGTATAACTAATGACAAGTTTGTTGAGAATTATAAATGGATCCTTCAATGCTATGCTAAAATAAAAATCAATCTAGCTAACATTATCATGTATGGAATTAAGGGTTGTGACCTAAAGATTCAATAATGGACTAAGTATTGAAAATGTAGGGTGGGTTCCCTTCCCATTAAGTACCTTAAGTTACCATTAGGGGTCAATCTGAGATTGAAGAGCTCATGGGACTTAGTCATCTATAAAATGGAAAATAGGTTGGCAAGATGGAAAACTTGATTTCTAATGAAGGCGAGTTAGCTTCTTTTAAAATTATGCATTAGGTCCTTCTTGATTTATTTCAAGTCAATGTTTGGAATATAAGCAAGTTGAAAGGCAAATGGAGTAGATTCAATGATCCTTATTTTGGAGAGATTAGAAGAATAATAAATGAATGCATAAGGTGGATTGGGGTTTTATGTATTAGCAAAAGGCCTAAGGTGGGCTCAACATTAGGCAATTAAGAGATAGAAATATAGGACTTCTAATGAAGTGGTTATAGAGAGTGGAGAATGAAAAATAAGCACTTTTGGTAAGAATCTTAAAGGCGTGATATGGTGATCCATGTAAGTTACCATAGGAGTGATCAATGAGATGTCCATAAATAACTCTGATATGGCAAGGGGTATATATAGAATGGCTAACTGGGATGAATCATTTAAGGGCCCTTAAATCCCATTTTAGTTATTTGGAAGGGGATGGACGAAAATTGGACTTTAAACACTAGGTATGGATTGGAGATTTGATCTTGGCAAGGATCAAAGAAGGTTTGGTAAATAGGTTCAAACAGTAAAGGGGTAACAAGTAGAAATGGGATATTTCATGTCATTACTAATTGTTTGATTGGGAGGAGGAGCTCCTTAAGGAGTTTGAAGGGTTGTTACATAGCCAATAGCTTTCACAAATGGAGGCAAATAAGTTAATATGACAAGAAGAGAAGGATAATATATTTACTATAAAGTCATTCTATAATGTAATAGATGATTGAAGGGAACCATTTAAAGTCCTACCTTCTCATGCGTGGCATGGGCTAGTTGTACTTAAAGTAAAAATCTTTGCTTGACAGTTAATTAGGGTTTGATTGTTAGTGAGTACCTTAGATTGATTGGAAGAGATAGGAGTCTTGATATGAGTTGCACTATTTGTAAGGTAGCATAAGAATCAGGTAACCATTTTTTTTCTCCATTATACATTGATTTCAACTATATGGTGTAAATATTTAGCTTGGTGAGGTATCTTGTGGGTGGTCTTGGGTTCAATGAAACAAGCATGGAATTCAAGATGTGGGTTAGGTAACAAATGCAAGTTAAGGGAGACTTGGTTGTTGGGATTCTACACAATTACCTAATCCATTTGGTTGGTCTAGAATGAGGGTTATTTTATGGATATATCATTCTTAGTGGACCAATTTTGTTAGTTAATACAAATATAGATATGGTAGTGGCCAAAGATTAAGTGGCTAATGAGCTTTTTTACATGTAATGATTTCTTACTGAACCTTAGGGATATTTGGCCTATATAGACTAGTCAGACTCACTTTTCTATTCTTACCTAGGAGGTACCATTAAAGGGTATTTTTAAATTCAATATTAATGTGACTATGAAAAGTGTGCAGGGAGCAATAAGTATTAAGGGTGTATTAAGGGGGAAAGTAAGTTATGTGATCTATCTCTATTTTGAAGCAGTCATGGTGATAAGTAATAATGAGGTAGAGTTACTAATGATTCAAGAGATTGTAAGGTTGTAGGCTTAATAAATGGTGGCTGGTGAAGCCCCATCTAAGAGACTTATGTATAGTAATAACGTGGATCAATAATATGATTAAAAGACCTTGGAATCTTGCATTAGTATTTCATGACATTGGTATTAATGCCAAAGGCCAAGTTTCTTTTATCTTCTAACCATGAGAATGCAACTTTTTTTTAGAATGCAATAACAAAGCAAAAGTTAAGCAAGCACATAGATTTTCTAGCATAGGTATAATAATTTAGTTAAATATGGGTAATGCAGTAAATTGGTTAGGATGTTTGGTCCTGGCTCTTAAGAGACAATATCCTTTTAGATTGGACCTCCTGAGAAGGTAGATGTATTTTTTTTTGTATTATAAAGTTAGGAAGGCTATTAATTTTTTTATGTAATTTCTTTTAATTTGATGAGACTATTACCTTTTTGTTCAAGACCTCCACAAGTAAAGATCTATATAACAAATTGTGGTTAATACTAATATCTTCTTATCTTTCAAAAAAAATAATTACAAAATTGCATAATGGCTTAATTAGGAGACTATGAAACCTAATTAAACTTTCAATTGTGTTATATACAATAATATGATTGTCAATGGATCTTTAAAATAGATTGTTGCTTGTATCAAATAACATAGGGAAATAATAATAAAAGTTAATTTGTTAGCTAAAGTTTTATTTTAAAATTTTGATCACCGTCCACTTTTATCATGTAAATGGATAGACAGCACATAAAAGAGTGCAAAAGTAATTCTAAGTCTTGCGAATGGTAGGTTTTCAAGGGAGCGTCAAAATTCATCATGACTTAAAAGGGAAAACACTTTCATAGACTTAGATAATAATGCCTCTTGGGAGAAAGAAAATGGAACTATTTACAAATAGGGTCTAAATGGTCAATGCACAGTGACATATATTTGTTACAATTCATACATGCAATATTTGATAACTTTGAGAAATTGTTGTGTATTCAATGAACATATAAAGCAAATTGATAATATTATAGAAATTTGAATCTATAAAATTGAGTTACATAAACATTAACATCAAGCTGATGTCAACATCACATCATCCATGACAAGCATCAATGTGGAGAGAGCTCATCAATTTCCTTTGTATCATAACTTCTCTAAGTAGACAAATAAGATGGTTCATGTGCTAGTATTATTTGAATTATATGATGGACCTTTAATATAGTAATAATAGGTGTTAAATCATATATTCAATATTAAATTCATTTTATCATTAAATTTATAATAAATATAATTTATAAGTGATAAAAAAAGTTGTATTTTTATTTTATTGTCATATATTTTAGATTCGTCTTTTTTTTTTCTTATTATAGAATTAAATTTGTAACATCTAAAATACCTATGTCAAATATAAAATCAAAAGTTAATTAATTTCAAATGCTAATGTAAAATATTTAATGATAGATCTTAAAAATAGAGTTTCTTACAGGGAATGTTCTTTTATTAGTATTGCCCAATTTTTTTCTTTTCAACAAGATCTCTAGATTGACAGAAAAGACTAAGAAGGCAAGAGCTCCATACAAAGCAAAGGTGTCCCTCATTTATTTCTTTCCTGAATCACAACCGGTAAGCCCCCTCTCACTGTGGAAGTGAGACCAGGGGAAAACTTTGGTACCTGATCAGGATCCACAACCCGGATTTGAAACTGGCGGATCACTGCAAGAGCTACACTCTTCATCTCTACTAGGGCCATTTCCTTCCCCAAACAAACCCTAAACCCACCATGAAAAACTGGGTATTTGTACGGACTTTGGAACACAAAAGCACCATTCTTTAGCCACCTCCCCGGCTTGAATTCAAGACAATCCGGTCCCCAAATCTGCTCCATTCTACCCATTGCATACTGATGGTACGTCACTCTAGAGCCTTTGGTCACAAAAGTACCGTCAGGCAACAAATCTTCCTCTTGAGCGTACTTGGAATCGAATTGCACTGGTGGGTATAGCCTCAAGCTCTCGTGTATTGCAGCATTTAGATAAGGCATTTCATGCATTTGTTCGAAGCTGGAAATGCCTGATTGGCTCGAACCCATGACTCGGTCTGACTCAGCCAGAATGGCTAATTCAACTTCTGGGTGTTGAGACAACAACCAAAAGAAGCTAGTTAATCCTGAAGCCACTGTGTCGCGACCGGCCAAGAGAAAGCTAATCACGATGTCACGCAAATACTTATCGTCGTCTATGGAGACCATGAATCTTGATAACAGGTCGTTCTTTGCGGAGCAGCCGGATTTTCTCCGTTGATTTATGATTCCTTGGGCTAGCAAATTCACCATCTTGATTGCATCTTTGAGTTTTCTCTCCGAGCCTATGTTCAACAGTCGCTTGATCTTCCAAATTATTGCTGATGGTGCCAGTGGTCGCTCTGCGGAGAGCTTTGTTGCAACGTCAAAAGCCATTGCAAATTCGGACATGGGAAGCCCCAGCTCTAGACATCCTGGGTCTAATCCGAACGAGAATTTGCAAATGTTGTCGAAAGAAAACCTTTTAAACACATCTTGCAAATCCAGGACCTCCTCTTTGCCAGAAACCGACGCCAACAGAGGGACTAACCTGGATCGAATCTGTGTAGTTATAAGTTCAAAAGCGAACATTCTTATTGCCACGCTACCGAGTTCCCAACTGGCCAATTTCCTCTGAATCCTCCAGGAATGGCCGTCCACGTTGAAAATACCTCGACCTAAGAGATCTCCCAAGATAGTAGAGAAAGGTTTCCCTTTTGGGTAGTTGTTGAAATTGGTCTTGAGCATGTACTCGACGTTTTCCGGGTTGGCGGTGATGATATTGCCCAGAACGTGAACGTGAATGGTTCCGGTCGGGGATTTCCGGAGGAGGTGAGCGTACCAGTCGCAGAGATTGGCAAAGTGTTTGGTCCAGGTGGAGTTGAGATAAACCTTGCAAACATCGCACCTACACCATAGTTTGAGCCTCAATATATAGATGAACAAAGAGAACACGGAGAAAAGTATGGTGAAGGTAAAGAAGAGGAAGCAGAGAGCAGTGGAAATGGACTGCAAGCACAAGAAGGCATCAAAATCCATTTCAAGAAACGCAACTTAGAAATAAATACGAAGAGGTAGAGGGCGAGAGAGGGAGGTGAAGACATAGGCAAACGTTTGGATCATATAGGAAGGCTAAAGATGGTGGCGTGAGTCATTTTGATTTTGTCATGCCTCCGTGGGTGATTTTCTATGCAAATAGATAGCTAGGGAATTTTCCAATTAAGATTAATGTATAATAAAAACAACAAAAAGATCTAATAACATTTTTACCCAACAAAAAGATCTAATAACATTCTTGTAATTATTTGTTTCTTTATTTTCTTTTAATGCCAAATCTTTTTTCTTTTATAAGTATTACTGAAAACAAATTTGCTAATTTTTTTTTTAAAATAACTTTTGTTCTTATTTTTATCAATTAAAATGATATTAAGTCAATCACAACGTATTAGATATTTAACATGTACTCATGATATTTATTAAAAATAATATTCTTAGGCAGTGAGTATACAAAAATATATTAATAGAGTGTATAATAGAGTGATGTTTCAGATTCAAGATCGCAACCTCTTAACATTCATCTGCGTATATTATATATATATATATATAGAGAGAGAGAGAGAGAGAGAGAGAGAAAATGAATCTTTATCACGTGTCGAGTTGCTGATGCATAGACTGTTGCATATAATACAAGTGCGCAAAATGACAGCCTAGCTCCGTGCGTCGTCCTGTCTGATTTAACGCATGATATGGATGCCAATTCAATCACGTGAGCCACAGTCTACCTCGAAAATTAAATTTGTTATCTCTTCTGCGCTACATGTCAAAGCCAAATCTACCTTGAATTGTTTATTAGTTTTAACATCATATCCTTCGTGTCCAAATTTGATTAGGAATACATTGGAGAGGTAATTCGTGTCTTTACCTCCAAATCATGACACTTTTATAATGCAAAGACATGCAAATAAAATTGAATTCAATTATGAAATAGTAAAAACACTAAAAATTACGAAATAATAAGAAGTTTATGTTGCAATTAAATATATTATGTGTATCAAATACACTTAAAGTAAAAATATTTAAAATTTTTATTTCTTAAACTCATTAGGTGAATATTAAGATGTGAAATTAGAGTTCAAATACAAAATGGATACAAAATATACTTTATTATATAATTGAATTTGCATTAGACTTACTAAATAGAAATTTATGATATTTGTTAAAAAGTGTTTATATGAGTTTTTTTTTCTTTTCAAAAATTTAAGTTTTGTATCTTTTAATCACTTCTACAAACATAAAATGATGGATTAATATAAAATTTTATTCAAAATTTTACATCTTTTAACAAATATATTTCTATATTTTAAAAATAATGATTAAGTAGTTCTTTTTTCTTTTTTTGTTTTTTAACAATTCTTACTGGTTGTTATTCTAAATAAACAAAAATCTTTAATATAATTGATATAAATCGTTAGGATACTTTGGAGACTTTTTTAAAAAACAAAATGTTGATGTGGTACCGATAACGCATGCCAAAGTCATCGGTATGATTTCTTCCCCCCACCCCCCGCACCCCTTCCTTTTAATCTGACTATGACAAGACATATATAAGCAAGAGGAATTGAATCGGAGCTGGACTACATTACAGCTAGCCTAAAAGTTGCAGCTTTATGCGATTGGTAACAGCGGCCGACTTCATTTTGAGCAAGTTGAAAATGGCACACGTTTTTCATGACACACAAAGAAAGCTGGCGATCGGACCATCTTCACACACCCCACCGCCAAAAAACCCAATCATGACATGTTCGCATAACGAAAAGAATCAATGGAAAATAATTTCGAATCATCTCTCTGTCGATAACAAATAAAGACTCTTACCCCAAGAGCAGCTCCTTCGTCTCTGAATTGACAAGCTTTCATCTTTTAGAACTGTCTGCGCTTCGTTTTTCTCTTTCCATCTCTAAAGCTATTAAAATATGGTACTCTTAATCCCATCAGAACGTGGAGCCCCTGGTAAATCGGGAAGCATGCATGCATACTTCTTACTAATCATATCTCTGGGCCATCTAGTGAAAATTTCTGCAGAAATATTGACTACTATCAAGAAAAGAACTTGAATTAACGTAACCATTTTTTTTTCATTTTTATTTATTTCATGCTACAAATGTGTTCAATTCAGTTGACAAACTGATATTGTCTATGGTTTTGCCGATGTTGAACGATAACTGCACGATTGATTCTCTAAATTTGTCATAATTAACATTCCAAAGACGATTTATTTGCACCAACATGGTAAAATTATAACTATGTAATTGGAATCTTAAGAAAAGGCAGTGCCTTTCGTCTGATCTGCCTAAATTTGGTAAGTTGTCAAGGAGATGGGTGCCTATGTTTGACAGTAGAGTAGTGGGAGCTTGAAGCTTTAGCCACGATATAAACATGCCTTAAGAGTTCCTAAGAAGTGAACTTCTAGATCGAGCATGCGGTCCCGTGCTTATGACTAACGATATAAATTCTCCTTTGTTCGATCTGTCAGGGCTATCCCATTGTTAAAATCTTAAATCTGATGGCCCTTGTCATAATCGACCATATGAAATATGCTCCCATTTTTTTCTCACAATTTTAACCAATGTTTCGAAGTTGACAAATTGTAAACAAACACTAGCTAGTTCGTTTATCCTCGTGCTTGCAGTGGAGTTGAGACTTTTCGACACCATGACCTAATGGCTCCTGACCAAAATTCTGCAGCCGGCTTCTCTTTACAAATTTGTTCTTCTAAGTTGTGCTTCAGCCAAGATTTTCATAATTATATTGGACCAAACAGTTTGACCGATACAACCGAAAAATCGATTTGATTACCTTTAAAAATTGAAAGTTCATCAAACCGATAAAAAAAAAAATTGATGAATCGGTTAGTTCAACCATAAATTAATGAACTAAATCCAATTTAATAGTTTGGTCAATTTGAACCTGAAGACGTAACCCACTATGAACAGGCCAGTCGACTAAGTCTAAACTTGGGACAACTATGAAATCCAAGAGGTGTTTGTCACAATGCTAATTCTTCATGTTAGAATAATTATGCCTTAATATATTAATTGTATATTTAATTTGTCATTCCTTTTTTTTTTCAATTTAAATAACTTTTATCTTATGTATTAATTTACATGGTATTTTATATTTGTTCTTTCAATATAGACAATATTTTTTGAATATAGTTATTATAAGGTAAAAATATATAAATTACAATATGCTTTCTATTTAATTTATTTGTCTTAAATTTCTTATTTCCATTGATACAATATATTAATTAATCTTTTAATATTATCATGTGTTAAATTTTAAATTATATATAATTAAATATTTTAAGTATGCTATTATAATATATATAACACTTATAATTTTATATAAAATTATATTTCAAATATTAAATACAAGTTTTACTAATTCAATTCAACCAATTAAATCTTGACCTATTATATTTCTCAATTTGATAATTGATTCAATTTTTCAAATATTTTTCTTTTTTGAATAATAAAGTGTATTATTCATAACTACCTAATCAACTAATGATGAAGATATATAAGATCCCCACTACTTATAAAGAACAAAAAGGATTGGCAACAGTGGAAGAGTTTAATTTTTCTATACAAAAACACAACCATAAACTTATATTAAACCTTTTAGAAAAATTATGGTAATGTTGTGGCTTGTCACCTTATTCTTATATCTCCATGTTCCCCCATATCACTCCCCATTGTCACAAAAATAGTCATCCTATACAAATGCAACAACCACAATATCCATTCCGACAATCATAGTATGGCAATCAATAAGTTATGCCATGTACCTTATAATTTTACTCAAAGGAGTACATGCAAACCTTTAACCTTACAACTAGACTACAAAGGGTTTTGACCTATCAATTGCTAATTTTTCCATAGCATTAGTAAAGAAATTGCATTATGAAAGTTTATAATCCAAAGAGATATTACATTTAGTTAGGTTTCTAATATTGTGGAAAACTATAGCCAAAAACTAAGGTTTATTCCTACCTTTGTTCATCTAGGAAAAATGTAACGAGGGAATCACTTTTAATTATCAAATTAGCTCTTGCAACTTCAAGTCATCACCCCCACAATTTCACTGCTTCTCTTATTGATAAAAGTTTTGCTTTATTGATGGACTCAATGTTAGTTGGCTTAAAATAAACACATGACTTTCTCATTATGACCTTTCAGCCTATCCCCTATTCCTACCAATCTTTTAGGGCCAATTATGTTGGCCTCCATGTTGAACTTAAAGTAGCCCTTAGGAAGTGTTTCCTATCTCCTTCTGCCTTAGCATTCACTTTTTCCTTGTGAAAAAGCAACATCTTTAATGCCACATATAGAATCATTAATTAAGAAATAAATATAGGGCCATTTAGTCTTAGTCTACCATAGCATCTTGACCTGAATCAAGTTAGTTCTTTTCCATTACAAATTGTAGTGGAATATCAATTCATTCTTGACTAGCCAAACTATAGCATAGAACTCCATTCTCATAATTCCTTTGACTTGTAACATATACTTAGATTAAACCATGTTTCTTATGTCATAGTAATTGAAGTTCCCGACTTCTCCCTAAGATCTACTAGTTTGTGATACTGAGAGGGGGGTGAATCAGTATCACCACAATTCATAATTCGCAGGTAAGTGAACAACTTCAACCTCTTCTTAAAAGTGATATCTTTCTCAGACTCGACTAAGGTAGATCTATTGCTACCTACTAATCACAATAGTCCCCAAAGTCACCTTTCAGACACCTTGCCTAATAGACAATACGGATGTTCTTGTTTAGGTCTTCGTTAGGTTATGGGTTGGCTGATACTTTAGCTGCGTTCACAACTCAATTCAAATCACAGAACGTAAAGCAAATTAAGGACACACGAGATTTACGTGGCTCCATCAACGTGACGTACATCCACGATGGTAGGGACTCTTCCACTACCAAGACTATCCACTATACTTGTGAATATAGGTTACAATGGATGTCTTTAATTCTCTGCTCTTTTTAATATTGCAATTACTAAGTAAGTACAATACAAAGAGTATCACTTACTGTGTCTACCCTTCTTTTAGCTTGTCTTGCCTCTGTTGAATTGAAAGGCTGCTCCACTGCTGCTTAGAAGTTCACTGCAACGCTCTCTAACCTCTCTTGAAGAAGTCTGAAAATACATTGAGCTATGTTCCCTTTGTTACAATGGATTTCTCTCTTTTACTGTCCAGCTCCTTTTCTCTTTCTCAGACCTTTGTTCTCCGTTCAGCCCCCTTATTCTGTCGTCACTCTTTTTCTTGCCTACGATCTCCGATCTGGTCGTGTATGATTTTTCTCCTTCTTTTCTCTCTCTTCCTCTATTCTGCCGTCGACTCACTTGGTTGGCCAAATAGGTTTTCTTTCTCTCCTTCCCGTCGACTCCTCTGGTTTGGCAGTTGGGTTTCTCTCTCTCCTTCTCGTCGATCTGCTCCGATTTGCTCAATTTTCGACCTGCCTCTGTTCTTTCGACGACGGCTTCTCTATCTTCTTTGGGTGTATTTTGAACGTATCGGTGGTGTCCGGTTTTCTCCCTTTTTTGGTCCTCTTTTCTCCTTCGCCAAACGACAACTCTGATTTGGTCATATCTCGACCTTTGTTCGCTATTCTTCGTTCAGCCCCTACTTTCAGCATCTCCTTCTTTCTCTCTCTCTCGATGGTTGTTCTTCTTTGTTGCCGTCGGTATCTCTTCCTTCAGCCCCCAATTTTTTCCACTCGCCATTTTGTCTCTTTTCCGTTCACCCACTTGGTCGTTCACCTCTTTGTCTCCTTCTCCTGTTTGGCTAATTTCCATTTTCTTTTCTTCTTCTGGCGATGGTTACTGTTCATGATGGCTACTGTTCACTCGACGGCTGCCCTGCTCACTCGACAACTACATTATTCATGACAGCTGCACTGTTTCTCGACGGCTACTATTTACGATGGCTACTCTTTTCTTTTGCAGGTCGTGTTCTTTTGTATAGGGTTTGGTGTTTTGCCATGTATTCAATTGTGTTGGCATTGGCCCTAGTTTTGTCTTCCAAAGTCCTTATATATTCTCTTCCGTGAAACCCTAATAGGGGTTACGCGGCAGATTTATGTTCTTGCCTTTACGCGGCGAATTTACTGTTTTGCCCTTCCATGTAGCTTTTATGTTCTTGTCCCTCCATATGGCTTTTACCTTCTTACCCTTCCATGTGACTTTACTTTCTTAAACACTTAAACCTAGTTGACAACAATTACAACCCATACAAGGCTGTGGGAACAACAATCTCCCCCTTTGTAATTGTTGGCAACACTCATAATAAAAGCCACTATGCAGCAGTTTCAACTCCCCCTAAATATGCACTCCCCCTTTCTTAACAGCTTCCCCTGCATTGTGGCTTCTCTCCCCCTTTACCAACCAATTACAAATTTGAAAAACTCGCAAAGTAGAGATGGAGGATTCACCTGATTTTTAGGCTTGAGGAGGCATTCGCACAGACAAACTCATTCTGTGCTTTTCAAATAGCTCTATGGACAGAGATTTAGTTAGATCTTGTGTAGCCTCTTCAACAGATTTAAGTTTAACTTGTGAGAGTAACGCAGTAGCTCCCACAATTATTCTTCTTGGTGTAACTCCTGCTGATGGGTCACCTATGATCTGATTTTCTTGATGAGCACTGGTCCACGTTTTCTTTGTCTTTCTTTTTTGCACAATCTTAGTTGCAAGAGGATCTCTTTCTTCATCTTCAAACTCACTCTTCTCTGAGTCTGAACTTACTTCTTGTTCCTTTTCATCAGGTTGGTCTGATTCTTCATCTATATTGAAGTCATCTTCTTCATTGTCCTCAGCTTCTCCATTCTGTATTATTTTCTAGTTCTCATCTATTCTCACATTACTGGAAGTGATCACTTTTCCCAGCTTATGCAGGAAAACTCTGTAACCTTTTGTCTTTTCTGAGTATCCCACAAAGATGCCTTCATCAGACTTAGCGTTGAATGTTCCCAAGTTTTGCTCCTTGTTCTTCACAAAACATGGGCTATCGAAGACTCTGAGATACTTGGCTGTTGTCTTCTTTCCACTCCATAGTTCATATGGAGTCTTATCAGTATTGGGCCTTAGTAATACTCTATTTAGTAGATGTACGACTGTAAATGTTGCTTTTGTCCAAAATCTTGTGTGAAGCTTGGATTCTAGTAGTAGAGTTCTTGCCATTTCAACCACAGTTCTATTCTTCCTCTCTACCACCCCGTTCTGTTGAGGTGTTCTTGTTGCTGCCATCTGATGATGAATACCATGCTTCTCAAGGTAATCTTCAAAAGCTTCATTTGTAAATTTAGTGCCTTGATCTGACCTCAATACTTTGATCTTCCTTCCACTCTCATTTTCAGCCAATCTTCTGTATCTCTTGAAGTAATTCAAAACTTCTAACTTGTGTTTGAGGTGCATGAGGCAGGTCCTTCTCGAATAATCATCAACAAACAAAATGAAGTACCTCTCACTTTCAACCCTTTTGTCCTCATCGATCCACACAAATCAGTATGCATAATGTCAAGCACTGCTTTAGAATTGAACTCTTTGGTCTTGTACTACTTTTTGGCATGTTTTCCTTTAGAGCATGCTAAGCAAACATACTCTCTCTCTCTCCTGACACATAGAATTGAGATCTCTACTCTCCTCTATGGCTGCCACCTTTGAGGCAAACCTCTCAAGTAGAATTCTCAGAATTTTCTTCACAATAGATGAGTCCTTCTTGTTCTTCCCATGACTTCTTAGATTGTTTACAGCATCAATAACCCTGGTGAAGAACTCTTGGAATGTCTCATTCTTTTGCATTCTGTTCATATCTCTCCTTGAACACTTGAAGCTTAGCCTCCTTCATTCTACCATTACCTTCATAGACCTTCTGCAATCTGTCCCATATCTCCTTAGCAAATTTGCAGTCCATCACTTTAGCATACTCAGCATCTGTCAATGCTGAAATGATGATGTTTGAGGCCTTCCCATTTATCTTAAACTGCCTTAACTCCTCTCGGGTTGGGTCTTTACCTTCTTCTGGAGCCACAAAACCCTCTTGTATGCATTTCACCACGTTCATAACCATGGTTGCAAATACCACTTGCATTCTCGCTCTCCACATATGGTAGTTGGTTCCATTGAAGATTGGAACCTTCTTGCTGTAAATGGTGCTAATGCTGGTACCAGCTTCCATTTCTTAGTATGCTGAACAAGTCAAACTTTTAGATCCCTTCAAACTAGTACACCAAGCTGTTAAACTTCAAACTAGTGAACCTGTGCTCTGATACCAATTGAAGTTCCCCCTAGGATCTACTAGTTTGTGATACTGAGAGGGGGGTGAACCAGTATCACTACAATTCGTAATTCGCAGGTAAGTGAATAACTTCAACCTCTTCTTAAAAGTGATATCTTTCTCAGACTCGACTAAGGTAGATCTATTACTACCTACTAATCACAATAGTCCCAAAAGTCACCTTTCAGACACCTTGTCTAATAACCAATATGGATGTTCTTGTTTAGGTCTTCGTTAGGTTATGGGTTGGCTGATACATTAGCTGCGTTCACAACTCAATTCAAAGCACAGAACGTAAAGCAAATTAAGGACACACGAGATTTACGTGGTTTCGTCAACATGACGTACATCCACAGTGGTAGGGAGTCTCCCTCTACTGAGACTATCCACTATACTTGTGAATACATGTTACAATGGATGTCTTTAATTTTCTGCTCCTTTCAATATTGCAATTACTAAGCAAGTACAATACAAAGAGTGTCACTTATTGTGTCTACCCTTCTTCTAACTTGTCTTGCCTCTATTGAATTGAAAGGCTGCTCCACTGCTGCTTAGAAGTTCACTGAAACGCTCTCTAACCTCTCTTGAAGAAGTCTAAAAATACGTTGAGTTCAATGCTTCGCCGAATTCCTTCTCTACGTTGTCTCACACAATTCCTACTTTCACCGTCTTACGGTCTCACCCGTCTCCTTGTCTCACGATCTCATTGTCTCACGGCTCGCCTGTCCGTTTCTCTCTCTCTTGCTGTCTAGCCGGATTTCTCTCTCTTACCGCTGGATTTCTCTCTCTTACCGTCCAGCTCCTTTTCTCTCTCTCAGACCTTTGTTCTCCGTTCAGCCCCCTTATTCTGTCGTCACTCTTCTTCCTACCTACGGTCTCCGATTTGGCCATGTATGATTTTTCTCCTTCTTTTCTTTCTCTTCCTCTGTTTTGCCGTCGGCTCACTTGGTTGCCCGAATCGGTTTTCTTTCTCTCCTTCCCATCGACTCCTCTGGTTTGGTAGTTGGGTTTCTCTCTCTCCTTCCCGTCGATCTGTTGCGATTTGCTCAATTTCTGACCTGCCTCTGTTCTTCCGATGACGACTTCTCTATCTTCTTTGGGTGTATTTTGAACATATCGGTGGAGTCCGGTTTTCTCCCTTTTTTGGTCCTCTTTTCTCCTTCGCCCGACGATGACTCCGATTTGGTCGTATCTCGACCTCCGTTCGCTGTTCTTCATTCAGCCCCTACTTTCGGCATCTCCTTCTTTCTCTC
Source organism: Ceriops tagal (assembly GCA_021533255.1). Classification (NCBI taxonomy): domain Eukaryota; kingdom Viridiplantae; phylum Streptophyta; class Magnoliopsida; order Malpighiales; family Rhizophoraceae; genus Ceriops; species Ceriops tagal. The sequence continues at coordinate 4,086,443 of CM038607.1, forward strand.
TCTCTCAACGATTGTTCTTCTTTGTTGTCATCGGTATCTCTTTGTTCAACCCCCAATTTTTTCCACTCGCCGTTTCGTCTCTTCTCTGTTCACCCACTTGGCCGTTTACCTCTTTGTCTCCTTCTCCTGTTTGGCCAATTTCCGTTTTCTCTTCTTCTTCCAACGACAGTTACTATTCACGACGGCTACACTGTTTCTCGACGGCTACTGTTTACGATGGCTACTCTTTTCTTTTGCAAGTTGTGTTCTTCTGTGTAGAGTTTGGTGTTTTGCCGTGTATTCAATTGTGTTGGCCTTGGCTCTAGTTTTGTCTTCCAAGGTCTTTATATATTCTCTTCCGTGAAACCCTAATAGGGGTTACGCGGTAGATTTACGTTCTTGCCCTTAAGCGGCGAATTTACTAATTTGTCCTTCCATGTGGCTTTTATGTTCTTGCCTCACCATGTGGCTTTTATGTTCTTGCCCCTCCATGTGACTTTTACCTTCTTGCCCTTCCATGTGGCTTTATTTTCTTGCACACTTAAACCTAGTTGACAACAATTACAACCCATACAAAGTTGTGGGAACAATAGTAATTGATGATGGGGTCACCTAATGAATTCCCTACCATTTGAAGCAATAATACCAAATTTGTCACATTAAGTAATAATGGAGAAATAAATAATTGATCGATTCCTACACAAAGATATAGAAGGGACACTAAGCAACCTATTGACCTTTACCTAGTATCCTTGTGAGACATTCTCCAATCGATAATCTTTCTTGCAGTAATTGCTAACCAAATATCTCAACTCTAGAAGGAACCAATTCTTGCCAAATGCATGACTCCAAATTGAAGGACCCACCTTATAAACTACCTTGTAAGTCACAATAGGATTTAACAATAAAGTGCCTATTATTTTCATACTACCAAATGAATATGTCATCTTCATCTCGTGATAAACAGCACACTTCTAGCACGTTATGAAGCTTGTCAAGATGTTCTTGTTCCTAATTGAAAAGTTGTCAACACCACACTATTCATCATTCGAATTTTCCATTCACCTATGCTCCAAAATTCTCTACTGAACAAATTTTACTTGTTAATATAAAAATACATGAAAATCTCCATTTAAGTGGCTCATTTCCTAGACAAATGTGGTGCCAAAAGTCAACTTTATCCCTTAGTTAACCAAAAACTTGAAGTTAGCTTTGACTATTCCTAATACATTGTCATCCTATTATGAGACCAAATATACTCCTCTTTATACAGGGGACATCTTTGACGGTTGGGTGCACCAATCCCACCGCTAATGTTAGTGGTCTTTTTATTTTGCATCAATCGTTCTCACTTATGTCGCTTGACTACAATTCCCCAATCTCTAAAGCCATTTTTTTAAAAGACCTAAATTATAGTCTCCAATTCAACCAATGCCTAATCTTCTATGTGATTTTACTTAATACATTAAACCTTACCTTATATGATGAATTTTTCTACTCCTAACATCATCGCTTTAGAAAAAGGAACATTGAATTTTCTTTATCCTCATCTTCACACTTTTTAACATCCTAAAAAGTGACATGAAATAAATGAGAAGGGATCATAAGCAAGACTTAATCAATACCAATTGCCTTGTTTTAGAAAACATGACTTCCACTTAGTTGATTCTCCATCTTGTGATCGAAGAGAGTCCCAAAGGCCTTTGTTTCTCGAATTAACTCCAACTAGCAATCCCAGATATTTTATCAAAATAAAGCATAGTCGACATTTCCAATACCACACCTAAAACTCAATCCTTAGTTTCCCTACTTTGATCCCATACATGGTTGTTTTAGTCAAGTTCATTTTCAACCTCGAGTGTCATTGAATGTATCAAAGAGTTCTTTTATAGTTTTTCATAAACTCCTCTCTTGTGAACTAAAAAGAATAGTAGCATCAACAAACTATAAGTGTGAGAAGCAAAGTTGGTGCATGATGTCAATACTTTTAACTAGAGCTAGGTCAACCTCTTTTATAAAAATCAAATTAAGACCCTTTATAGCCAATAAAAGTTAAAAAAAAAAAAGGAAAGGGGACCCCTTTACTATAACACTTTTATCATCTTAAATTGTTGCATTGGGTAGCTATTCACTAAGATAGACAATTGTGAGGTCATTAAGCACTCTCACATCCATTATTTCCATCTTTTCCCAAAACCTATATGTTGCATCCCCTCTTTTATATAACTCCACTTAACTAAATCATAATCTTTTTTGAAGTCTATTTTGATAATCATCCCTTTTTTTTTTCTTTCTCTTTAATGATCTCATCAATTATTAATACGTTATCCATGATGCACCATCCTTTGAAGAATGTTGATTGAAACTTGCTTATGACCTTAATTACCATGAGTAGTTTATTTATCAACACCTTTGCTAGAATTTTGTAAATAAAACCTATTAAAGAGATTGGTCAAAATTAAGATATCATGTCCAAAGCTTCCACCTTTCATAATTAGTATGAAAATTAAAGTGATAAAAGATGTGAAAAATTTACCACGATTATAGAAATCCATGAAAAAGTTCTTCACATCCTACTTAGCTAACTTCTAATGTTGTTTAATGAGATTTAAGTTGAAATCATCCAAACTTGGTCCCTTATTGCCATTACAATCCTTAATTACTTTCAAAACCTTTAACATCAACAAGGGACTTTCCAAAACTAAATTATTGGCCCTATCCAACTTCTAAAAAAAGGATTCATCTACTTTCAAACATAGTTTCTCAGAGCTACCCAAATGTTGTTTAAAGCATGTGAAAATATCCTTCTTAATATCTTTTAGTTTGTAAAAGTTGCCTTACCTATATAAATTAAATCAATCAAATCCTTCTCCTGACTATTAGGGGTTATAATGTGAAATAATTTAGAGTTATAATCCCTATCAGCCATCCATTTTAATCATGACCTTTTAAGCCATTCATGTTGCTCTTTATGCAAAAGCTTTTAGTATGTGTTTTTATTCTAAAACTATTCACCTCTTTTAACTTGCCTTTCAAAGTTGCTTTTCACTCTCTACTCTCCCTGTTTTCCATAATCTAAAGAATTTCTTGACAACCTTCAGTCTTCCATTGATAATTTGATTTAGGAAGCCATTGATTATGACATTCTCCCATCTTTAATCTCCTCATTTATCTCTTTATCATTGCACTAATAGTTAAAGGCTTGAAATGGTGTTAGACCCCGATCCCTGTTTTCCACCCCTTAAGTTGTTTAACAAAGTACAATATATCTCCTTATTATTTGAGAAAAGGCATTGCCTTTACCCATTCAACATTGATAAGGAATTTATCAGTTTAGCTTATGGAAGGAGTTTGTATAAACTTGATCCAAGTAAATTGTCTACCATGCATCAGTATATTTGTTAATTCCATATTATATACAATTTTGTTGAATTAGTGAATAGTTACTTTATCATCAAACATTTGTACTTTTTGATCTTTTACCAGTAGTATGTTAAAATCACCCCCAAAACACCACCCTTCACATTTATCTCTCACCATCTTGTACCAATTACCTATAACTGTACACTTATCCCTTCCCACACTTGTCTTAATGATGTAAGGGCATTATCTGCAAACTTTGTTTTTTGTATAAACAAAATACCCTATTTTATTTTGGCAACCTAATTATGGATTGTTCATTATTTGGTACATTTTCCCAATTGCTATACATTAATAATGGTAATAATCATAAAAAAAATTAATCTTTATCAATGCACCCACTGTGCATTGCCTTATTATTGGTTTGCATTAGTCTCCATCAAAAAGAGTCAAGCAATTACAGTTTCTTCCCTCCCTTAACTAGTAAGCCCATTAGCCTGCTGACTTCTAATACCCTTTATGCCTCCACACATAACACCCAATTCCTACACCAAATATATCTCTCAGAGAGCATCTACGTGAACCTCTTTGATTGGGAATATACAATCAAGCATATTCTTTGTAGGTGATTTTCTATTTAGCCCTATCATTTTTCTTCTATCCTTAGGTATTTTAAGAGATTTTATTTATTCTTTCTTATTTATTCTTGTTAGAGTTATCACCACAAGGATTTCCACCTTCATTACATCATTATTCATTACCTTCTTCAAGTTGGAAGTTTACGAAGCTTGAATGATGTGAAGCTTGTTAGACTTATAAAGTAGCAATTGAGCCTCCATTGTTGCATAGATCAGATCTTCATATTAGTTCTTGTTGGGCTACCTATTTCTTTATTAATCTTTTTTGGTCCATTGCCTAAAAGGCCTTAAGGCTATCTTATTTCATTAATTGGCCCTAGTGAGCCTTGTTGTTCTTTTAGGCTAAGCTTATAACTAAAAAAGCTCAAGTCTAGATCTTTATTATAGAAGTCATGTTACTTCATAAACTTCAGCATGCTACAATAAAAGGTCAAATCTCTAATAACTAAGCCCAATTGTTTCTTTGCCTATTTGAAGATGACCTCATCTATCCTTTCTAATCTATAGGCTTCAAAAAGCCTATTTATTGGCCTAACTTTCGTAGACTTACAAAGTTTTAAATCATCATAGAAAAGATCCCACCAAGTATCTTCCATTAGTGGTTGGACTATTGGGCCCATTCTTCTCACCTTTTTATTTGAAGATCCTATAACATGTGTTGCCAGTGAGATATAATGGCCATTGTCATTCAGAGCAATGACCACCTTTATTCAAAGCAATGTCAAACCCTTTGTCTCTTTTGTTTCCCAAATTGAAGTTCTTTATCATTGAGTCCTCCATGTCTTTTCCTTTCTAGTAACCCAAATCTATAACCTTTAGAACCACCTCACTTCATGATTACAATGTGATGAGGACCTTTTTAGGTCTCACATTGAGAGGGGGAGGGGGTGAATTAGTGTGAAATGCTCACTTTTTACAAATCTGTCTGGATTAACCTCTGTGACTTGTTAGAGTCAATAATCCAATTTTTTATTTTACTTTTTTTTTTATTTAAGAGCGATTATATGGATATCAATCAAACATGAGCACTAGAAAACATATAGAGATTTTTACATGGTTTACCCATAATGTGTGAGCTATGTCTCCGGTGTGATAAGATCACTCATAGATCACATAATCCACTTTTGTTATCAAGGGATACAGTTGATGTTGTGGAAGGATCACTACTTAACCACTTACAATGATCTTCTGATCACTTAAAGAGTTGATCTCCCAATCACTTAAAAGATTGATCTCCTAATCACTAGAAGAGTTGATCTCCCAATCACTTAAAGAATTGATCTCTTGATCACTCTAAGGGTCTCCCACTCTTTTTTAAAAAGTTTATAAAAAGGTTATGACTAAGACTTCCCTGAGAAAGATCACTCAATATGCACAGACTACTATTGCAAAAAGCAAATCTTCTTCTTCCTGACTGTTGGTCTTTACTCAAGCTTTACCGGTCTCTTCTTTGTAGGTTCTCTATGTTGCTGCTACTGTTTCTCCTTTGTAGGTTCTCTCCTCTGCAGTTTCTCTCAGTTACGGGTTCTCTTTGTTGTAGGTTATCTTAGCTGTAGGTTCTCTCCCTTTATTGCTAGTGCTACTTGCTTCTACCTTGGTAAGTTCTCTTCCTCTGCTATTGGTGCTACCTCACCTTGCTGCAATTACTGTTGCCTTCTCCTTTGGTGTGGCTGCCTCTCTTTTTAGTGGTTGTTACCTCCTTCTTCTTTTGGTTGTTGTTGCACCTTCTTCCTTTGATTGCTACTACACCTTTTGCTTTGGGTTTCTTTAGTTTTTGTTGCACCTTCTCCCTTTGGTTGCTACTGCACCTTTTCCTTCTAGTGGCTACTGCACTTTTTTATTTAATGGCTGCTGCACCTTCTTCTTTGGTGGCTACTACACCTTCTCCTTCTGGTTGCTGTTGCACCTTCTCCTTTGGTAGTTGCTGCACCTTCTCCTTCTGGTGGCTACTACACCTTCTCCTTCTGGTGGCTGTTGCACCTTCTCCTTCTATTGGCTACTGCACCTTCATTTTTGGTGGTTGTTGCACCTTTTGCTTCTGGTGGCTATTGCACCGTCTCCTTCTCCCTTTGGCTTAGCTATCACCTTCTTTGGTATGGTTGCTGTACCTCTCTTCTCCCTTTGGTTCGGCTGTCACCCTTTTTGGCGTGGTTGCTCCACCTCTTTCTCCCTTTGCTGCTGCACACCTTCTCCCTTGGTGTGGTTGATTGGTTGCCACTACATACCTCTCCTTTTGGTGTGGCTAACCTTCTTCTCCCTTTAGTTTGGCTATCACCTTCTTTGGTTTGGCTACTGCACCTCTTCTCCCTTTGGTGTGGCTGTCGGCTGCTATAACTTTCTTCTCTTTTTGGTGTGGCTGCTGGCTATTGCAACTCCTTCTTTAGCTGGTATGGTTGCCTCCTTTTTTGGTGGCTGTTGTCATCTCTTGGCTAGCTACACTTCTCCTTGGTACTGTACCTCTTTTGGTTGGCTGTACCTCTCTTTGGTGATACACCTCTCTTGGCCAGCTGTACCTCTCCTTGGTGTTGTACCTCTCTTTGGTTGGTTATCATGCACCTCTCTTTGGTTGTTGTGCACCTCTCTTTACTGTTCTCTTTTTATTTTTCTGCAACACGCACATCTTTTAAAAGATGCATGGATGTATTTAAAAGCCTTGAGTTCAACATTGACTCATTGACTTCAAAGTTAACCTGCCATCAACGGTTTTGTCCAACAACCTCTTTACTTCTTAACGACTTTCATAATATCAAATCAACAAGGACAACTATGTGTGATGCTGTTGACAACAAATCCAATATTAGCCATCAAAGATGGGCTTAACAAAATGAAACTTGTCAATTATCAATGCCAACCATCATCGATAATGGAATTTAGTTTTTTTTAACCATAAATCAATAGACATTAAGTCTTAATTTTAATTTTGATTCCACATCCATATCTATGTAAACCCCCCAACACCTTCCTAGCTTAGCCAAACCATTTAAGTTCTAAGCTTAAATGGTAAGTCATCCATTGTCACTTGAACACTTTGATTGGTATAAACCTTATTAAAAGTCTATAATTGCACATGCCATAAGTGTTTTTGGAACCATTCCACTTCCTTCTCTAGGATGACTCCCATCCTTTAATCTACTTATTACAATAATTCTAAAGGAAACATTTCACTTCACCAAAGGCGTATATGGAATCCCTAGCATCGATCTATATAGCCATTCCTTCTTTACCTCCTCATTGTGATATGATAATAACATCATCTTTGATTTTAAAAATAAAGTCAGGGAGCTAGCCATTGGTCTCACTAAAGTTGGCCATCATCACGACTCCTTTTCACCACATCTTTAAACCTTTTTTAAAGACCCATTTGATTAATAGCTTTTTGATCAACTAATACAACTTGATGATCCCTTATTGAGGCCCACCGTTTCTAAGAAAGCCATTACATTGATTAAGAAATCTAACATAATTCATACATAATTGACATTAGCTACATTAAAACAATATTTTATATATTTTTTGAATTTTTTTTTTTTTTGCCAAAAATCACATAATGTAGAATAATACTAACAAATATGCAATAAAGAACAAGAAAATGTGAAATAAGAATTAAAAATAATGTATTAACATGAAATTTTATCTTTATTATACTTTTTTCAAGCTTTCATTCATAATTTGTTGGGCATATAATGAAACTTTTGGAGGAAAGCTTAAATTTTAAAAAACAAAAAACAAAAAAAAAATATTTTGATATGGCTAATGTTATGTTGATATTATATATGTTTGGATTGTGTCTGATGAGGACCTTCTTAGGTCATATACTGAGAGGGGGAAGGAATGTATTAGTGTGAGATGTTCACTTTTTACAAATCTTTCCGAATTTACCTTTGTAACTTGTTAGAGTCAATGATCTAATTTTTATCTTTCTTCTTTATATAAGAGTGGTTGTACGAATATCAATCAAATGTAAGTACCCAAGAACACATGACAATTTTTATCTTTCTTCTATTTTGTCTTGCCTCTGTTGAATTTGAAAGGCACTCCACTGCCGTTTAGAAGTTCACCACAATGCTCTCTAACCTCTCTTGAAGAAATTTGGAAATACGTTGAGTTCTTTCAATGCTTTGCTGAATTCCTTCTCTATGTTGTTTCACACAACCCTTGCTTTCACCGTCTCACAGTCTCACCTGTCTCCTTGTCTCACGGCTCGCCTCACATTTCTGGTTTGCCGTTCAATGTCTCACGGCCTGTCTCACATTTCTGGTTTGGCGTTACATGTCTGATGCATGTTTCTGGTTTGCACCCTTTGTTGGTTTCACACCTTACGTACGTTTCTAGTTTGCACGCTTTTCGTTTCACACCTCCTTTGGTCGTATCAGATTTTCTCCCTTTTTTGCTGGTCACTATTCATCAGTCGTCGAGTTTCTCTCTCCTTCCGCCGGTGGTGTGTTTTGCTTTGTCTTGCCGTCTAGCCCCCTTATTCTGTCGTCACTCTTCTTCCTGCCGACGGTCTCCGATCTAGCCGTGTATGATTTTTCTCCTTCTTTTCTCTCTCTTCCCCTGTTCTGCCGTCAGTTCACTTGGTTGGCTGAATCGGGTTTTCTTTCTCTCCTTCCCGTCGACTCCTTTGGTCTGGTAGTCGAGTTTCTCTCTCTCTTTCCCATCGATCTGCTCCGATTTGCTCAATTTTCGACCTGCCTCTTTCTCCATATCGGGTTTTCTCTCTCTTCATTTCCTATTTTGCTGACCTTCTGTTTTTAGTCGTCAACACGTTTCTCTCTCTTGCTGTGTCGTGCTTTCTCTTTCACTGTCCAGCCATGTCGACTTGTTTCTCTCTTTAGCTTTGTCGTGCTATCTCCTCGCTGACTGCTGGTGTGCCGTTCCTCACGGGTTTCTCTCTCTTGCCGTCACACGATTTGCTATGATTTGCTCAATTTGGCCATTCTTCATTTTGTTCAATTTCTGACGACACTGTTCAATTTCTGACGATGGCTACGTTTTTGCTTTAGGTTTTTGTCCGTTTTGGTCAATTGTCGACTCCCTTTGGACGGTTTTCTCTCTTCTCCCTTACCGGTGGTGTTCTTCTGTGTAGGGTTTGGTGTTCTCTTTGGTTGGTCAGTTGTCAAAGTTTGCTGAATGCTCAATATTGCCGACACCCTTCTTCTTCCCGTCATCGACTACCCTATTTGCTCGACCTTTCTCGACTATATATTTTGTTGCCGTCCGTTCCTTTTCACTCGGCCGTTCACCACTTTCTTTCTCTCCCAAGGTTGGGTTTTCCTTTTTCTCCACCCTTTACTTGGCCATATACCATACCCTTGCTGTCCAGCCAACATCTTGGTTTATATAGCCATTATGAAAACCCTAGTAGGGCTTACTTGCGGCAAATTTACTTTCATGCCCTTCCATGTGGCTTTTACCTTCTTACCCTTCCATGTGGCTTTTACTTTCTTGCATACTTAAACCTAGTTAACAACAATTACAACCCATACAAGGCTATGGGAACAACAATCTCCCTCTTTGTAATTATTGTCAACACTCATAACAAAAGCCACTATGCAGTAGTTTCAACTCCCCCTAAATATGCACTCCCCCTTTCTTAACAGCTCCCCCTACACTGTTGCTTCTCTCCCCCTTTGCCAACCAATTACAAATCTGAAAAACTTATAAAGTGGAGATGGAGGATTCACCTGAACTTCAGGCTTGAGGAGGCATTTGCACAGATAGACTCAATCTGTGCTTTTCAAACAGCTCTGTGGACAGAGATTTAGTTAGATCTTGTGTAGCCTCTTCAACAGATTTAGGTTCAACTTGTGAGAGTAAAGTAGTAGCTCCCACAATTCTTCTTCTTGTTGTAACTCCTGCTGATGAGTCACCTATGATCTAATTTTCTTGATGAGCACTGGTCCACATTTTCTTTAGCTTTCTTTCTTGCACAGTCATAGTTGCAAGAGAATTTCTTTCTTTATTACTCAAATACAAATTTCCAGTTCTTCTCTTCTTGACTGCAACGGTATTGTCTTCTTTACCTTTTACCTGGCAACCTGTTTTTGTGAATATTACCTTATGGTCTTCATTGCATAGTTTGCTAACAGATGCTAGATTATATCTGAGTCCTTCAATATGCAAAACATCTTTCAGCTTTCCTCTTCCAATGTTTATTGACCCCTGACAATTGATGTTGAGTGAATCATCATTGCCAAATTGACTCTCCTTTCTCTTGACTTGTTTAGCTTTGACAATTTACTCTTGTCTCCTGTCATGTGTAAAGTGCATCCACTATCAAGGATCCACTGCTTATCCTTGTAATTAGCTTTGAGTGCAATTTCAGCTATATTAACCACCTCCCTTTTTGTGCTATATTCCTTCTTTTGAACTGGCTGGAAGATAACTTTCTCCTTTTTCTCAGCTTTGACTGCATTGCTTGTTTTCACTGTGCCATTGAGTGCCTTCTCTTGCTCAGGGAGAAGTGTCATGCATCTCTTGGCATTATGGCCATCTTGCCTGTACCTTTCACATTGTTCCAAGTCTGCCAATACAGCAAACTTGTTCTTTGAAACCATTGGTTTAGGCTTCCACCAACACTCCTTGTCAGTGTGTCCTTGCTTTTTACAGTATGTGTAAGAACTCACAACAGGTGTTCTCCTTTGAATTTTGTATTGTCTCCCCTTGTATGTAGCATCGTATCTTTTTGAGTTGGAGACATATCCTAGCCTTCTCCACTAGCAGTTACTCGCCTTATGACCCCATACTCCACAATAAAGACAGTGACCTTGAAACTGCCTCTTCTTGGGTCTAATCACAGCTTGTTTTCTTTTGTTCATTATTTGCTGTGTAGGTAAGGTTGTTGGTTTCTTTGCTTGTGTGGCTTTCATTTCAGCCACCTTCTTCTGCTTCTTCTGTTCAGCTGTGGCCCTTTGCTGGTTGACCTTTTTTTCTTTCTGAGACATAGCAGCTATGGGCTGTTGCTCTTTAACATATACATCATTTTTGGCCCTAGCTTTGGTTTGATAACTGTCTTCTCTTCTTCAGTTATCTTCACCTGAGTCATAGCCTTCTCTTTCAACTTCTGAGGTAAAGTATCATTCTTCTTTTCTCTTGCAAAGCTTGTTTCTCCTACCACTTTAAACTTCTGCAAGTTCTCCTCACTCTTTTTGAGTTGTTGCTGAAGTCTTAGCAACTCTATCTCCATTTCTTCAATTGTTGAAGTCCTTGAGCCAAACTCTATAGTAAGGTCTTCACATATTTTTATCTGTTCCTCAAATCATCTCTTCAAGTCAATATGCTCAGCCCTTATTTCATCCTTTTGACTTTTAGCTTCCTCAGACTTTGCTTCAACTTGTTTTATACGAGCCTCCAACCTTTTTATGGTTCTGCCCCTTCTGATTATCTCCTTTGAAACTACTTCCAGCTCAGCTTCAAGATCTGGCTCTTCTTCATCAACCTCCTCTTCCACTTCAAAGGTTGAGCTACCACCTTATGCTGATGCCATAAAGACATACTCATCTGATGAGTCTTCATCTTCCTCCTCATTAGCTTCTTTTATCTGACTCACATAACTTTTGAATGAGTCTCTCTTCTTCTTCTGTGGGTTGGCAGTCTTCTTGCTGGACATCTTTGATTTGAATGATGATCTTCTCCATCTTGAATTCTGCTCATCATCACCATCCTCATCTTCATCATCAAGTTTCACTTTGCACTGAGAAGCAAAGTGTCCAGTTTGCCTACAGCAATAACATCTCAAGGACAACTGTCTTTTTCCCTTCTTAGACCCCTTTTTGAATTTCCTTATGAAGTAAGCCAATACTTCACCTTTACTTTCTTCCTCATCATTATCATCATCATCCTCACTGGATGATTCTTCCTCTTCTTTTATCTTTAAGTGCTACCTCCTTTGATACCTTCGTTGTTGCAGAGCTTTCAGCTGACTTTATCCTCATCTCATATGCAATGAGATTGCATTGGAGATCATGCAGAGACATAGAATTGAGATCTCTACTCTCCTCTATGGCTGCTACCTTTGAGGCAAACCTCTCAGGCATAATTCTCAGAATTTTCTTCACAATAGATGAGTCCTTCTTAATCTTCCCATGCCTTCTAAGGTCGTTTACAGCATCAATAACCCTGGTGAAGAACTCTTGAACTGTCTCATTCTTCTGCATTCTGAGAGATTCATATCTCTCCTTAAACACTTAAAGCTTAGCCTCCTTCATTCTACCATCACCTTCATAGACTTTCTGCAATCTGTCCCATATCTCTTTGGCAGATTTGCAGTCCATAACTTTAGCATACTCAGCATCTGTCAATGCTGAAATGATGACATTTGAGGCCTTCCCATTGATCTCAAATTGCCTTAACTTCTCTGGGGTTGGGTCTTTACCTTCTTTCAGAGCCACAAAACCCTCCTGTACGCATTTCACCACGTTTATGCCCATGGTTGCAAATACCACTTGCATTCTTGCTCTCCATATATGGTAGTTGGTTCTGTTGAAGATTGGAACCTTCTTGCTATAAGTAGTGCTGGTGCTGGTACCAGCTTCCATTTCTCAGTATGTTGAACAAGTCAAACTTCTTGATCCTTTCAAACTAGTACACCAAGTTGTTAAGCTTCAAACTGGTGAACCAGTGCTCTGATACCAATTGAAGTTCCCGACTTCTCCCTAGGATCTAGTAGTTTGTGATACTAAGAGGGGGGG
>CM038607.1:4099209-4161434 GCA_021533255.1 Ceriops tagal
GGGGGGGTGAATCAGTATCACCACAATTCGCAATTCACAGGTAAGTGAACAACTTTAACCTCTTCTTAAAAGCGAACTCTTTCTTAGACTCGACTAAGATAGATCTATTGCTACCCATTAATCACAATAGTCCCCAAAGTCACCTTTCAGACACCTTACCTAATAGACAATTCGGATGTTCTTGTTTAGGTCTTCGTTAGGTTATGGGTTGGCTGATACTTTAGCTGCGTTCACAACTCAATTCAAAACACAGAACGTAAAGCAAATTAAGGACACATGAGATTTATGTGGTTCTGTCAACGTGACGTACATCCGTGGTGGTAGGGACTCTCCCTTTACTGAGATTATCCACTATACTTGAGAATTTTAGTTACAATGGATGCCTTAATCCTTTGCTCCTTTCACTATTGCAATTACTAAGTAAGTACAATACAAAGAGTGTCACTTACTATGTCTACCCTTCTTCTAGCTTGTCTTGCCTCTGTTGAATTTGAAAGGCTGCTTCACTGCCGTTTAGAAGTTCAACGCAATGCTCTCTAACCTCTCTTGAAGAAATCTAGAAATAAGTTGAGTTCTTTCAATGCTTCGCTGAATTCCTTCTCTACGTTGTTTCACACAACCCCTGCTTTCACCGTCTTATGGTCTCACTCGTCTCCCTGTCTCACAGCTCGCCTCACGTTTCTGGTTTGCCGTTCTACGTCTCATAGCTTGCGTTACGTTTTTGGTTTGACGTTACACGTCTCATGCACGTTTCTGGTTTGCACCCTTTGCTGGTTTCACGCCTCACGTACGTTTTTGGTTTGCACGCCTTTCATTTCACACCTTCTTTGGCGGTATCAGATTTTCTCCCCTTTCTGCTGGTCACTGTTCATCGACCGTCAGGTTTCTCTCTCCTTCCACCAGTGGTGTGTTTTGCTTCGTCCTACCGTCCAGCCCCCTTATTTTGTCGTCACTCTTCTTCCTGCTGACAGTCTCCAATTTGGCCGTGTATGATTTTTCTCCTTCTTTTCTCTCTCTTCCCCTGTTCTGCCATCGGCTCCCTTGGTTGGTCGAATCGGGTTTTCTTTCTGCCGTCGACTCCTATGTTCTAATTGTCGGGTTTCTTTTTCTCTCCTTCCCATCGACTCCTCTGGTCTAGCAGTCGGGTTTCTCTCTCTCCTTCCCGTCGATCTGCTCCAATTTGCTCAATTTTTGACCTGCCTCTTTCTCCATATCGGGTTTTCTCTCTCTTCGTTTCCTGTTTTGCCGACCTTCTGTTTTTGGCCAACGACCCGTTTCTCTCTCTTGTCGTGTTGTGCTTTCTCTTTCACCGTCCAGCTGTGTCGACTCATTTCTCTCTCTTGCCGTGTTGTGTTGTCTCCTCACCGACCACTAGTGTGCCAGTGGTGTGCTGTTCCTCACAAGTTTCTCTCTCTTGTCGTCACATAGTTTGCTCCGATTTGCTCAATTTGGCCGTTCTTCGCTCTATTCATTTTCTGACGACACTGTTCAATTTCTAACAACACTGTTCAATTTCCGATGACGGCTACGTTTTTGCTTTATGTTTTTGTTCATTTTGCTCAATTGCCGACTCCCTTTGGATGGTTTTCTCTCTTCTCCCTTGCCGGTGGTGTTCTTCCATGTAGGGTTTGGTGTTCTTTTTGGTTGATCAGTTGTCAAGGTTTGCTGAATGCTCAATATTGCCGACACCTTTCTTCATCCTGTCGATGGCTACCCTATTTGCTCGACCTCTCTCGACTATATATTTTGTTGTCGTCCGTTACTTTTCACTCGGTCGTTCACCACTTTTTCTCTCCCCCAAGGATGGGTTTTCCTTTTTCTCCACCCTTTACTTGGCCATATGCCACACCCTTGCTGTCCAGCCAACGTCTTGGTTTATATAGCCATTATGAAAACCCCAGTAGGGCTTACTTGCGGCGAATTTATTTTCTTGCCCTTCTATGTGGCTTTTACCTTCTTACCCTTCCATGTGGCTTTTACTGTCTTGCCCCTCCATGTGGCTTTACTTTCTTGCACACTTAAACCTAGTTGACAACAATTACAACCTATACAAGGCTATGGGAACAACAATCTTCCTGTACTCTATAGGGCTTGTACTCCTTCCCTCCTGATATTTTGTTAACTTACAGCCCACTATCATAGGGGTCCTGACAGGTCTGCTATCCTCTATACCAAATCTTTTCAGCATCTCTTTGGTGTATTTCGTCTGAGAAATAAAGATACCTTCTTCACACTACTTTATATGTAATCCAAGAAAGTACGTCATTTCCCCAATCAATGACATCTCAAATTCCTCACTCATCTTCTATGCAAAATCTTGGCATTGCTTAGAGTGATCCCCTCCAAAGATGATGTCATCTACATATACTATGGTTATTAACTGGCCTTTCTCTGAGTTGAACACATACAAGTTATTATCAACCGTTCCTCTTCTGAAGTTCAACCTTTTCAAGTACGCATCCAACCTACTGTACCATGCTTTTGGAGCTTGCTTAAGACCATACAAGGCTTTCTTTAGCTTGCACACATGTGTCTCATCCTCACTGATTTGTACTCCATCGGGTTGTTCAATATACACTTCTTCTTTCAGGAGCCCATTCAGAAGGCGGATTTCACATCCATCTGATAGACTTTATACCTCTTGTGTGCTGCCAAAGTTAAGAACATTCTGATAGTTTCTAACCTTGCTACTGGTGCAAAAGTTTCATCAACATCTACCCCTTCTATCTGAGTGTAGCCTTTGCAAACCAGCCTGGCCTTGTTCCTCACCACCTTGCCATCTTCATTGTGTTTATTCCTAAACACCCATTTTGTTCCTATGACATTCTTATTAGTGGGTCTTGGAACCAGTTCCCATGTATCATTCTTCTCAATTTGATCCAGCTTCTCATTGATAGCTTTGACCCAGGCTTTGTCTTGAATAGCCTCTTCAACAGATTTAGGTTCAACTTGTGAGAGTAAAGCAGTAGCTCCCACAATTCTTCTTCTTGTTGTAACTCCTGCTAATGGATCACCTATGATCTGATCTCCTTGATGAGCATTGGTCTATGTTTTCTTTGTCCTTCTTCCTTGCACCATCTTAGTTGTAAGATGATCTCTTTCTTCATCTTCAGACTCACTTTTCTCCAAGTCTGAACTTCCTTCTTGATCCTTTTCTTCTGGTTGGTTTGATTCTTCATCTATATTAAAGTCATCTTCTTCATTGTCCTCAGCTTCTCCATTCTGCATTGTTTTCCAGTTCTCATCTATTCTCACATCACTGGAAGTGATCACTTTTCCCAACTTATGCAAGAAAACTCTATAACCTTTTGTCTTTTCTGAGTATCCCACAAAGATGCCTTCATCAGACTTAACGTTGAATTTTCCCAAGTTTTGCTCCTTGTTCTTCATAAAACATGGGCTACCAAAGACTCTGAGATACTTGGCTGCCAAAGACTCTGAGATATTGCTCCTTGTAAATTTAGTGCCTTGATCTTACCTTAATACTTTGATCTTCCTTCCACTCTCATTTTCAGCCAATCTCTTGTATCTTTTGAAGAAATTCAAAACTTCTGACTTGTTTTTAAGGTGCATGAGGGAGGTCCTTCTCGAATAATCATCAACAAACAAAATGAAGTACCTCTCACCTTTCAACCCTTTTGTCCTCATCGGTCCACACAAATCAGTATGCACAATGTCAAGCACTGCTTCAGAACTGAACTCTTTGATCTTGTACTGCTTTTTGGCATGTTTTCCTTTAGAGCATGTTAAGCAAACATACTCTCTCTCTCTCTCCTAAGGTCGGAAATGTCTCTGATTGCATGAGTAGTGGTTAGCTTCCTCATGTTCTTCTGTGATAAGTGTCCCAGGCTCCTACGCTAGAGTTGATTTTCTTCTTCATTGGTGAGTAAACAGCTGTTTGTCTTGTCCTCATCAATCACATATAAATTTCTAGCGGTTCTCTTCCCAACTGCAATAGTATTGCCTTCTTTACTCTTTACCTGGCAACCTATTTTTGTGAATATCACTTTGTGGTCGTCGTTGCATAGTTGATTGACAAATGCTAGATTATATCTAAGTCCTTTAACGTGCAGAACATCTTTCAACTTTCCTTTTTTAATATTCACTGACCCTTGAGCACTGAAGTTGAGTGAATCATCATTGCCAAACTTGACTCTGCCTTCTCTTGATTTGTTTAGCTTTGATAATTTACTCTTGTCTTCTGTCATGTACGAAGTGCATCCACTATCAAGGATCCACTGCTTATCCTTGCAATCAGCCTTTAATGCAATTTCAGCTATATTAGCCACCTCCCTTTTTGCTCTATATTCCTTCTTTTGAACTAGCTGGAAGATAGCCTTTTCTTTTTTCTAAGCTTTGACTACACCGTTTGTTTTTACTGTGCCATTGAGTGCCTTCTCTTACTTAGGGAGAAGTATCATGCATCTCTTGGCATTATGGCCATCTTGCCCACACCTTTTACACTATTCCAAGTCTGCCAATACAACAAACTTATTCTTTAAAACCATTGGTTTGGGCTTTCACTAACACTCCTTGTCAATGTGTCCTTGCCTTTTACAGTATGTGCAAGAACTCACGATAGGTGTTCTCCTCTGAATTTTGTATTGTCTCCCCTTGTATGCAGCATCGTATCTTCTCAAGTTTAAGACATATACTGGCCTTCTCCACCAGCAGTTACTCACCTTATGATCTTAAACTCCACAATAAAGACAGTAACCTTGAAACTGCCTCTTCTTGGGTCTAATCACAGCTTGTTTTCTTTTGTTTATTACTTGCTGTGTAGGCAAGGTTGCTGGTTTCTTTGCTTGTGTGGCTTTCATTTCAGCCACCTTCTTCTCCTTCTTCTGTTCAGCCATTGCCCTTAGCTAGCTGACTTTCTTTTCTTTCTGAGACGTAGTAGCTATGGGTTGCTGCTCCTTAACCACATACATCATTTTTGGCCCTGGCTTTGGTTTGATGACTGTCTTCTCTCCTTCAGTTATCTTTACCTGAGTCACAGCCAGATCTCTTTCACCGTCTAGCCGGATCTATCTCACTGTCCACTTTGTTTTGTCGTCAACTCGCTTTGCCGTCCAACTTCCTTTTAGCTGTTTCTTTATTTTTTGACCATCTGTTTCTCTTTCTACCTCTTTGCCGTGTTGTCTCCTCGCTGACCGTTCGTGTGCTGATGGTGTGCCGTTGCTCATGGGTTTCTCTCTCTTACCGTCACATGATTTGCTCCGATTTGCTCAATTTGCCGACCTCTCCTCTTTTTTGCTCATTGTTCACTCTCTTATATTGGCCTTTATATACTCCTCCATGAAACCCTAATAGGGCGAATTTACTATCTCGCCCTTTCATGTGGCTTTTACGTTCTTGCCCCTCCATGTGGCTTTTACCTTCTTGCCTTTCCATGTGGCTTTACTTTCTTGCACACTTAAACCTAGTTGACAACAATTACAACCTATACAAGGCTGTGGGAACAATAATCTCCCCCTTTGTAATTGTTGGCAACACTCATAACAAAAGCCATTATGCAGCAGTTTCAACTCCCCCTAACTATGCACTCCCCCTTTCTTAATAGCTCCCCTTGCACTGTTACTTCTCTCCCCCTTTACCAACCAATTACAAATCTGAAAAACTCACAAAGTAGAGATGGAGGATTCACCTAAACTTCAGGCTTGAGGAGGCATTTGCAAAGATAGACTCAATCTGTGCTTTTCAAATAGCTCTGTGGATAGAGGTTTAGTTAAAATATCTGAAATTTGATCTTTAGTGCCAACATACTCCAATTGAATTGTACCCTGTTCCACTTGATCTTTAATGAAGTGATACCGGATGTCAATATGCTTGCTCCTTGAATGTTGAACTAGATTCTTGCTGAGATTAATAGCACTTTGATTATCACAAAGTACACTCACTGGATCAATAGAGGAACCAGGCTTTGATAACACTTGATGAGGACTGTTGTAGGTCTCACATTGAGGGGGGGTGAATCAGTATAAGATATCCTCTTTTTACAAATTGATTTAGATTTAACCACTGTGGCTTGTTAGAGAAGATGATCCAATTTTTAATTTCGCCTTTATGCGAGTGCGACCGTATGAATAAAAATTAATGTGCAAGTACCGAAGTACACACGACAATTTTTACGTGGTTCACTCACAACGTGTGAGCTATGTCCACACTATGATAGGATCACTCTTAAATCACACAATCCACTTTTGTTATCAAGGGATATAGTTTGGTTGTAGAAGGATCACTCCTTAACCACTTACAATGATCTCTCGATCACTCCAAGGGTATCCTACCCTATTGTTCAACAAATTATCAAGAGTTTATGGAAAAACCTTTCCTGGAGAATGATCACTCAATGTGTACAGATTGTTGGAGCAGAATATGGATCTTCTCCTTCCTTTGCTACTGGTGTTGCTCACTTGCTACTGGTGCTACCTCACCTACTGCCTTGGCAGGATCTCTCATTTGCTGCTAAGCACGTTTTCTCCTTGGCTATTGCAAGTTATTGGACTTGCTGCTGGACACGTTTTCTCTTCTTGTTACTGTAAGGTATCGGAACTGCTGCTAGGCATTTTTTCTCCTCGGCTGCTGCAAGCTACCGGGCATGCTGCTGAGCACGCTTTCTCCTCTTGCTACTGCAAGTTACTGGACTTGCTACTATTGCTGCCTACACGTGTTGCTGTCGCTACTTGCATGCGCTGCTATCACTATCCATACGTGTTGCTATTACTATTCGCATGTGCACGGGTTGCTATCGCTGTCCACACGCATTATTGTTGCTATTTGCATGCGCTGCTAATGTTATTCGTACACGCTACCGCTGCTATCCGCACGTGTTGCTAATGCTATCAATGTTGTCCATTTGTGCTATTAATGCTGTCCGTACATGCTACCGCTACTGCCTGCTATCTGCATGTGTTATGCCTGCTATCCATACGTGCTCGTTATCGGCATAAGCTCTACTTGCTATCTGCACACGCTGTGCTTGCTATCCACACTAATTGTGCCTGTTGTCTGCATAAGTTGTGCCCACTATCCGCATAAGCTATGCCTACTATTTGCTTGTGCTGTTACTACTATCCATGTGCACTACTACTACTTTCTCATGTCGCTACTGCTATCCCCACGCGCTGCAACTATTTTCTTGTGCCATTGTTACTCTCCTCGTGCGTTGCAGTTGTTTTCTTGCACTGCTGCTGCCCTAGTTGTGCGTTGTAGCTGTTTTCTCGCACTGCTGCTGCTTTCCTTGCGCACTGTAGCTGTTTTCTCATGCCGCTGCTGTTCTCCCCACACTTTGTAGCTGTTTTCTTTTGCCATTGCTACTCTCCCCGCACACTACAGTTGTTTTCTCGCACAGCTGTTGGTTTATTGGTTGATTCCCAAACCTACTGTTGCACGACCTACTGCTGCCTTTTCTATAGTTGGCTGTTGATTCCCAAACCTACTACTATACGTTCTACTTTTTTTTTTCTTGATTCCCAGACGTGCTTTTGTTGCTGGGAAGCCTCTTAAGGTGCTGCTGGTGCTGGTATACCCACCTACACATGTAGGGACGTGTTGTTGCTACTAATATACCCTCCTAGACTTGTTGCTGCTATTGGAAAGTCTCTTGGATGTGCTACTAGTGCAGGGAAGCATCCTAGACGTGCTGCTCCTTGCTACTTCTCCTTGGTGGCTACTGCACTCTTCTTGGCTGGCTGCCTTATTGCCTTTTCTTGGTGGGCTGCTTTACCTTCTTTCCTTGGTGGCTACTGTTCTCTCCTTGGCCAGTTGCCTTGCCTTCTTTCTTCCTCTCCTTGGTCGGCTGCCTTGCCTTCTCTCCTTAGTGGCTGCTGTACTTTCCTTATTGGCTAGTTGCACCTTGCTTGGTGGCTGCCTCCTCTTTTGCTGTTCACCTCTCTTTGTCCCTAGGTTTACCGCTCACCTTTTTCTTTGGCCGGCTCCCTCAATTTTCTGCAGCACACCCTTCTTGTAAGATGTACCTATACCGCAGTTGAAGCACCTAAAGGAGAATTTGGGGTCTTTCTGGTCAGTAATGGAAGCAATTGTCCTTACCATCGTAAAATATTCTGCCCATTCACAAGGACTCGATTCTATGTCCAAACATCACATGCCAGCAGATGTGGTCACCGTCATAGGTACTCAAGATATTGTGTTAGAGGTGGATAGATAGGACTACTAGTTGCTCAATCAGGACCCTAGCTTTATTGCGAGCCAAAAAATAAATGTGAGCGTTAATACAATGCACTTCTATTTGCCTCTATGATCCATACATTTCATGTTTCCATTCTATTTTCATTACGAAGATGTATCATGTTAGGATCTGATGCTCAAACCGAATCATGCCAACATTATGGAAGTTCCTGGATTGTGTGAAATAATAGTAGTACCAAAGGCACCTTATGATTTCATAATCAAAAATGGAAAATTGGCTATGGAGATTCCATGCGGTCAGAAATTCATACAGACACAAAGGGGTTCAACAAGAAAGTCGTTTTGATCCAATCCATTCTTGGGGTCAAATAAAGACAAAAAGAGATATGTCAGTGACCTAACCCGACAAAGCACTCTCCGATGGCATGGAATGTCTAATTTTTCGGTCAGAATCTCGACAGTAATGCCTTGGTTATATAGTTTAAGATCATTAAAAAAGCGTGAGCTGTTATTAAAACATTATAAAGTTGATGATTCCCACTAAGAATTTGATCGCTGGGTCGTGCTAATTCCATATGAATCAGTACTAAGAAGCAGGTTCCCATCACTCCAGCAATGGCACCAAAAATGAAATATAGAGTCCCTACATCTTTGTGGTTAGTGGAGAACAGCCATTGGACTAGATTTGTCATAAAATTTATTGATATTCTTTGATTTCCTTATCAGAGGGGGGCCCCTTAGAGAGTTATTGAATTTCAATTTTTTTAGGGAAACGAGAGTGAGGGTGGAAGGAAGAATGGAAATAAAAGTGGAGAAGGTCTAGAAAGAAAGGAAGAATTTTGAAGTACCTATCACCCTTTGTCGATTTTTGTCTCATAGACCCATAAACGTCTGAATGAATGAGCTCCAATGGCTTCTTTGTTTGAATCTCCACATTTTTTTAGGGAGCATTGACCATCTTTCCTTTTTGACATGTACTGCAAATTGTATCTCTTTCTCTTCTCAGTTTGGGCACATCTCTCACAACTTCATTATTAGACAACTTGTTCAGCCCCTTTTGTCCAAGATGTCTTAATCTTCTATGCCACAATAAGTTCTCATTTTTGGTGCTCATGTAGCATGTGTTTTTGCTTCTAGCTTAGTATAAGTTTCCATTTGTTCTTTCACCCTTAGTAAGAACAGCACCATCACTTACTTTCTTTACTATACAGCCACTCTTGTTGAAAGTAATTTCATATCCATCATCACAGAGCTGGCTAACACTTATGAGATTGTGTTTTAACCTTTCAACATAAAGCAATTTCTTTGATTTTAAATTTTCTGCACCAATTTTAGCAGCACCAATACCTTTAATCTTTAAGGCACCATCATTGCTAAATCTGATTGACCCTTCATCATATTTTACTACTCCTTTCAACATCTTGGAGTCTCTTGTCATGTGTGAAGAACAACCACTATGTAGGATCTATGACTTTTCTTTCTTGGAAGCTTTTAAGGCAACTTCCAAAACCATAGTCATTTCTCTTCCTCTTTTTCTTCTTTGGTCGAATTTAGGAGCATGTGTAAGTATTCTCTTTTGCACTCCTTGACCGGACAGTAATGTTTAGCCGAATATGAGAGCATGTATAGGTGTCTCCTTTGCACTCTTTGACCAGGCAGTAATGTCAGGCAATCTTTAATAGTGTGTCCAACCTTTTCACATCTTCCACAGATTTCTCCTAACAAATCAATTTTGTATCTTAGTGGAATATGACTTCTTTTCACCTGTGACTGTCTCCTTTCTTGATAGAGTCTCCCCCTAAACTCTTGCCTCATATTCCTTTTCATTATAAACCCATTACTCCAGCATACATTAGCCTTGTGCCCATACTTACCATAGCTCCAGCAAAATCCTTCAAATCTAGATTTTTTTTCTTTTACCAAGTTCATATCTCCTTTCTTCAACAACTGTTGTGGCACCCTTCTCTCCATCTTTGACAACCTATCTCCTTTAGATGGGAGTCTTCACCACATCTTTCCTAACCCATTTTAGCTTAGGTTGGTTTCTCTTCTCCATCACTGTTGTTCCCACAGCCTTGTATAGGTTGTAATTGTTGTCAACCAGATTTAAGTGTGCAAGCAGAAGTGGCTCATTCAAGCGTTCAAGGGATGAGTTTTTAGTAGAAAGAAAGGTGCAAGAAAAATAAATTAAGAAGGAGGATAATGTTGAATTTTGAATGGAACAATAATATGAAGCCACATGGAGGGGCAAGAAAGGGTTTGCATAGAAGGGTGTATATAAACCAGAAGAGTAAGAGAAGATAAAACGTTGGAGAGAAATGGGAGAGCACACCACTGAAAGATAGAGACAGCCACCACCGTAAGAGAGAAACACACACCACTGGGAGAGCAAACCAGATACGCACCACCCAGAAGAGAAGAAATTAGATCTGTGAGACCTGGAGAAGGTGAGACGTTAGAGTAGACCAGACTTGGAAACCAGACCAGGTGAGACCAGACATGGTATCCGTGAGACCACCCGGAAGAGAAGACAACAAACCAGAACGTGAGACGTGAACCAGAAAAACCAGAAGCGGGAGGCAGGCTGAGAGACGTGAACCAGAAAAACCAGAAGCGGGAGGCAGGCCGAGAAACGTGAACCAGAAAAACTAGAAGCATGGTGCAGGCCAAGAGACGTGAAATGGCAGACCAGGAGCGTGGTGCAGGCCAAGAGACGTGAAACGGCAAACCAGAAGTGTGAGGCAGTCCGTGAGGCATGAAACGGCAGACTAGTAGTGTGAGGTAGGCCGTGAGACGTGAAAAGGCAAACCTAAAGTGTGAGTGCAGGCCATGAGACGGTGAGACCAGGAGTTGGGTGAGACAACCTAGAGAAGAAATTCAGTATAGCATTTGAGAGAACTCAATGTATTTCTAGATTTCTTCAAAAGAGGTTAGAGAGTGTTTTGGTGATCTTCCAAGTGGCAGTGAAGCAGCCTATTCAAATCAAACAGAGGCAACACAAGATAGAAGTGGCTCTCATATTAAAGGATCACTAGTGCATGGACTTGGGGCTTAGGTTGATGTTGTGCAAATCTGATTGTGAGCTAACTAACAAGGTGAGAGCTTGAAGGTTAAACCAAGCTAGTATGTGTACCAAACACCAAACAATCTTGAAATTCCAAGTTTATTTTATTGCCATTCATTTTAATGATCAAATAGCACTAATATTTTTATGGGAGATAAATTTACTTTTATATCTACCTCATTGTCTTGTCAAAGGGTGACAATCAAGTATTTGCAAATGATTCATCTTGTATGTCTACTGCTAAATCAGGCAACCAAGCAATCTATGGCAAAGATGCTAGATGATGCAAATTCCTTCATGCCACCTAAAATAGGCATAACGATCCCCATCTCAACTTTACTCACATAGGTGCTTTCATATGTTTGTCCCAAAATGCCTTGCACATCATTACTCGATGCATAAAACTTTAAGCTCAAATTAAAGTGAGCAAAGCGATCCTCTTTACTTATTCCATGGTGATGGATCCATGAATCCTTATGTGTAATAGGCATCTCTTTTGCCTTAATCTTGAAGTTATCTTTCAATTCAATAATTACAGCATTGCTATCTCTAGACCTTATGATGGTCACAGTGTTGGGTGATGTGTATGCTTACCACTTAATGCCTTTGTGCTAGAGCAAATAAATTGGTTTATCATTGAAAGTGAATGAAAGCCAATGGATGGCATCATCCCAAGTTGTTGTATTCCTTATAGAAAGGCAGAGTTTGTGTATCGAAGAGGATTTTCAATGATTGCACCTATGTGAAGTGTTGAGCCTATCTTTGATGGCTAATGTTGGATTTGTTGTCAATATCATCTTACATGATTATATGTGTTGATTTGATGTTGTGAATGCTGTTGAGATGTAGTGAGGTCATTGGGAGAAACCAATGATGACAGGTTAACCCTAACGTTGAGGAGTTAATGTTGACCATGACCCTAAATTTTAGGACTCAAATTTAGCCGTTAATTGTAGGGCAACATGTGGGAATTAATGATGATAGTCGATGATCATGTAGCCCTAATCTCAAGGCTTTATAAATACCCTTATGCATCTTGCAAGAAGGGGGTATGCTATAGAATTTTGAGAGAGTTGGCCAAAGGAGAGAGAACGAAAAACTTAAAGGCAAAGAGAGGCAGCAAGGTAGCCAGCCAAGGAGAGAAAGAAAGAGGACAAGGCAATTGGCCAAGGAGAGTGCAATAGCCACCAAGGAGAGGCAGTAAGGTAGCTGCCCAATGAGAGTGCAGTAGCCACCAAAGAGAAGCAATAAGGTGCAGTTGGCCAAGAAGGAAAGAAAGAGAGTAAGGTAGCCAACCACCTGCACTAGCAAACACCACCAAGGCAGCCACCTGCACCAATAAACCACCAAGGTAGTAGCTGGCAGGAGGTGGAGCAGCAGCCGACAGGAGGTAAAGCAGCAGCAGAAGGGTCCAGCATCAGCAAACCTCCAAGGCAGCAGCTGGCAAGAGGTAGAGCAGCAGTTGGCAAGAGGTGGAGCAGCAATAGAAGGGTCCTGCACCAGCAACCAATGTGTAGACAACAGTGGTGTGAGAAGATAGCAACGATGTGCGAAGATAGCTATAGTGCGTGGGGATAGCAGTGATGGTGCAAGAAAACAACTGCAACGTGCGAGGACAGTTGTAGCGTGTAGAGAGAGCAGCAGCAGTGTAAGAAGACAGTTGCAGCGCATGGGGTTAGTAGTAGTGGCATGAGAAAATAGGTACAGCCCATAGGGATAGCAGAAGTGGTGTGAGCAGATAGCAACACCGCAAACTGATAGCAGTAGCGACTCGTGCATGGGGATAATAGTAGCAGTGTGAGAAGACAATTGCAGCATGTACAAATAGCAGCAGTGTGCGTGCATGGGGATAGTAATAGCAGTGTGAGAAGACAACTACAACGCGTGCAAATGGCAGTAG
Source organism: Ceriops tagal (assembly GCA_021533255.1). NCBI lineage: Eukaryota > Viridiplantae > Streptophyta > Magnoliopsida > Malpighiales > Rhizophoraceae > Ceriops > Ceriops tagal. The sequence goes on from CM038607.1 coordinate 4,112,325, forward strand.
TGGTGTGAGCAAACAGCAGCAGCACAGGCTGATAGCAGCAGCGACGTGAGTAGAATGCAGCAGTGCACTCAAATAGTAGGAACAATGTGTGTGGACAGCAGCTGCAGTGCGTACAGACGGCAACAACACGTGTAGATAGAAGCAATAGCCTGCGTGGATAACAGAAGCAGCATGTGCGGCAACAACACAAGTGGACAATAGCAGCTGTGCGCGCAAACACAGGAGTAGCGTGTGTAGATTGTGTGCAAACAGCAGCAACAGTGCGTTTGAACAACATTAGCAGCGTGCATGGATGGTAGCAACAGCGCGTATAGATAGAATTAGTAGTGCACACGGATAGCAGCAGCATCGTGCATGGACAATAGTGGTACCAGGAACAAATAACAACAATAGTGCACACGAATAACATTAGCAGTGCATATGAACAACAGTGGCAGTACGTGTAGACAGTTTTAGTAGCGGACAATGTTAGCAGCGTGTGCGAATAGTAACGACAGCATGTATGGACAACATTACTAGTGCACACAGGCAACATTAGCATCGTGTGCAGGTAGCACTGGCAGTAAGTGAGACAACACTGGTAGCGAAGGAAGGAGAAAATCCATATTTTGTTCTAGCAATTTGTACACATTAAGTGAATGTTCTCCAAGAAAGGTTTTACTATAAATTCTTGATAAATATGTTGAAAAATAGGGTGGGATACCCTTGGAGTGATCAGGAGATCGTTGTAAATAGTTAAGGAGTAGTCATTCCACAAGTGGTGAAGGAGTGATCCTTCCACAACATTATTGTATCCCTTGATAGCCAGAGTGGATTGTGTGATTTAGGATGGATCTTATCATACTGTGAGTGAACCACGTAAAAATTGTTGTGTGTTCTTGGGTACTTGCGTATTGATTTTTTAGTTGTATGGTCGCGCTCACATAAGGAAAAAATAAAAATTGAATCATTGACTCTAACAAGCCATAAAGGTTAAATCCAAATTGATTTGTAAAAAGCGTATATCTCACATTGATTCACCCCCCTCTGAGTGTGAGACCTAAAACGGTCTTCATCAAGTGGTATCAGAGCTAGTTCCTCTGTTGATCCAATTTTTCTACTTTGAAGTGAAGTTATGCATTGTTGTGTGAGTTTTTATCTTCACTGCTACTTAAGATCATGAATAGCATGAACAGTGTTAACAACAATGGCATCCCTATGTTTGATGGACAGAATTACCAGTTATAGAAGAATAGAATGCTCTTATATCTAATGTCCCATAGTTTTAATGTGTTTGAGTCTGTTATTAATGGCTTCATCCTTGTTGCTGAAGGTGATCTTATGATGCCAACTGATAAGAAGAACTTAGAGTGTGATGGAAAGGTGAGAAATGCCTTATACGCCTCCTTGTCAAATAAAGAATTCACCAAGGTGATGAGGTGTAACATAGCCAAGCAAATTTGGAACAAAATGAAGAACATTTATGAACGAAGTAAGGTTATGAAGGAAGCCAAGCTATAAATCTGGAGGAGTAGATTCGAAGATATAAAGATGCAATATGATGAGACTATGGATGCTTTCTTCACAAGAGTCAACAAAATTATGTGCTCCATTAGAGGCTATAGAGAGGAGATTCACGATGCCATTGTGGTGAGGAAAATGCTTAGAACCTTATTGGAAGCTTACAACGCCAAAGTCTCTTTCATAAAAGATAGAGATCTAGATAGACTGCCTTTAAATGACTTGCACAGCATATTGGTGGCTTATGAAATGAGAATAGCCTTAATGAAGAAAGAATAGATGTTTAAGGCGAAGAAGGAGCTGACCTTTAAGGCAATGAAGAAGTTAAGGATTAAAAACAAAGAAGAGAAATCTATCAATAGCTTTGGAGAAGAAAATGGTGATATTGAACTAGATGAGGTCATGACATACATCACCAACAATATGGAGAAAGGAAAAGGGAAGTACAAGGGAAAATTACCCTTGAAGTGCTTTACCTGTGGAGCAATTAGGCACTTTGCTGTGGACTGCCCAAAGAGAAGAGAAGCAAACAGTGATGATGATGATGAGCCAGTCTTAAGGGGGAGGACAAACTAATTTAGCTATTTTAAAGCTAGAAATTTAAGTGCCAATGGAAAAAAGAAATTCTTCAAATCCAATAGAAGGAATTTTCTGAGCAAGCTAGATGAAAAGGATTCTGAAGAAAAAGTTGATGATATTTCTAATGATGAGGCTGCAAAGGATGTGCTAGATTTTTAAGTAAATGATGATCAAGACTCTTCAAGTGATGAGGAATCAACAAAAGAGGATGAGGATAAGTTAGTGTAGCAACTTGATAATAAATTGAGAGTTTGTTTGCACAAAAATAACAAGCTGGAAAAAGAGGTAAAACATCTTAAGAAGCTGTATGAAAATTTTATTGTTGATGAATCTAATCTCCAGGTGAAAGAAAAGGAGTTTGAAGCGAAAGATGAGGAGTACTTGAAGAGGATTGAGGAGTGATTATACTTAAGGCAAAGCAAGGCAAGATACACGAAGATCTTGGCACTAAGGTGATTGCACAAGAGCAAAAGGTGATGATTTTGCAAGCCAAGCTCCATAAGGCCGAGTTCGAGCTAAAAAAGCATGAGGAAAGCTTTATGCAAGCCATAGAAGTGAAAGGAGAGTCATCATCAGCAAATGCCATCAAGGAGGATGCTACCAGAAAGTTGAATGAGTGTTTAAGCAATCAAAGACCTCATTCCATAGGGAAGAAAAGACTTGGCTACATTGAAAAGTGGAGTGGGAAGGTAGAAGAAAAGAAGAAAATTGTGTTTGTGCCCGAAAGTAAGCACAATGACATGATGGAAAAGAGAGCCTAACCCAAGTTAAAATGGGTTAGGAAAGATGTGGTGGAGACTCCCATCCAAAGGATACAGGCTGTTAAAGATCATAAGAAGGCTGCCACACCAATTACTAAAGAAAGAAGACATGAACTTGGTAAAAGAAGTAAATTTAGGTTTGTAGGTTTTTGCTAGAGCTATTGTAACTATGGGCATAAGGCTAATGTTTGTTGGTATACTCAACCTATAATAAAGAGATGTGTGAGGCAAGAGTCTAAGGGGAGACTCTATCAAGATAGGAGGCAATCTCAAGTGGAAAAAAGTCATATTTTACTGAGAAAAAGGTTTGATTTGCTGGATAGTTGTGGAAGTAGCCTTAAAAGCTTCCAAGAAAGAAAAGCCATGGATCTTGGATAGTGTTTGCTCTTCACATATGATAGGAGACTCCAAGATGTTCAAGGAAGTAGTAAAATATGATGGAGGATCAGTCAAATTTGGCAATGATAGTGCCTTAAAGATTAAAAGTATTGGTGCTGTTGAAATTGGTGCAAAAAAGGTGAAATCAAAGAAAGTGCTTTATGTTGAAGGGTTAAAACACAATCTTATCAGTGTTAGCCAGCTTTGTGATGATGGAAATGAAGTTACTTCCAACAAGAGTGGCTTCAAAGTAAAGAGACTAAGAGATGGTGCTATCCTTACTAAGGGTGAAAAAACAAATGGAAACTTATACCAAGTTTCCAGAAACAAGAACACATGCTAAATGAGCACCAAAGATAGGAATTTGTTGTTGATGAGAACCATAGAGATGATGGGTGGAAGGCTTCAATGGATGCAAGAGGTCCATTGCACATCCCAGAAGGCCCAATAACATAAGCTAGAACTTCAATGGATGCAAGAGGTCCATCGCACATTCCAGAAGGCCCAATAACACGAACTAGAGCTTCAGTGGATGCAAGAGGTCCATTGCATATCCCAAAAGGCCCAATAACACGAGCTAGAGCCAAAAAGATTGAAGAAACACTAAATGGGCTGATTGAGAACATTTAGGCCAACCAAGCTTCAAATTGTGCGAATTCAAGTTTGACAAAGAGTCCAGACCTAATTAATATAATTAGAATACTTAATAGGTCAAATTAAGTAATAGCATTCACTCCTAAATAAGAGTTTATGGTCTATGTTGGAATTTGTCCATAGTTAGGAATTCCTCCAAAATAAGGATTTTGTCCTAAGTAGGAATTTATGCCTCTTTAGGATTGCTATCTTAGCCTATAAATAGGCACCCCTTGTAAGCTTCGAAGCCAAACAACTTTGAGTGAAATAGAAAGCAAGGGTTTTTCTCCCTTGGTTCTTTTAAGGACTAAAGAACTTATCAAGAGGTACTTCTTCTTGTGGCATTCCAATCAACTTATCACTCCCAATTCCTTTCTTTTCTGGAGTGTGGCGTCCATATCATTCTTAAATACCCTAGGTTCGTATTCCTTCAAAGGGTGGGTCTAGGGTTTGTGATATTAAACTCTGGTTTAGCTTTCTTAGTTGTTCTGTGATTCCTTATGTGCGTTGGGTCCCTAAACCACATCTTTTTGGGGGTTTCTGCATCAATTGGTATCAGAGCCTAGTTCTAAATCAGGTTGAATCCACTCACTCTTCAATTTTCTACCTTATGATTTATTTATTTCTGTTTAGTTTTTTTATTATATGCATTACCATTCAAATGCACAAATCTGTTTGTTTGCAATCCTTCTCTCTTTACTTGTTTGTTTAAGCTCATAAACGTGTTATTTTCAATTCCAATTGTTGTAACTAAGTATTCTACTATTGTTTTGTGTTGAGAAAAGAAAAGAAAAAAAAGAAAAAAAAAGTAGAAGAAAAAGGAAGAAAGAAGAACGAAAGAAAGAAAACATCAAATTCAAGTTATTGATAAGGTTAACAGTTTGGTCATTTGGCCACAATAATAATAAAGTTTTCTTACTCAACTCCAATTCTACAGTCTATTTTCCTACTTTGTTACCCAAGTTTGTCCTCTAGGTTATACTACCCCTATCTTGATTTTTATGAGTTTAGTTCATTAAATCCGTTTGTCTTGACATCCTTTTTTGTTTTTCATTCCTTGTTCTCCAATTTGTTCAATTATATGCCATTTATCTTATCCTGTTCAAAATCAATACCCTTAATTTACGTTGTTTAGTTCTTTATAGAGCTGAAAGGGAAAAACCAAGTGGTAAAAGGTAAGAGTGAAAGTTCATATAAAGGAAAAGCCATAAAGAGTGTAAACATGGGGGATTGTGAACCACTTTTGAGTGACACACGTGATGGAGTGTTCTGTGAGGTATCCTATTTATTTTGTGCAGAAGTAATACTATGACGTCCAAAGACAAAGGTGCAACTCAAAAGGGAGCTGGTGATGTGTCCTTCATAATCAAAGCTATGCAACAACAATTTGAGCGCATGAATACCAGATTTGATGATATGAGGGAGAGGATAGAGGAGCAAGCTAATAAAATAGCAAAGTTATAAAGGAGACATGAGGAATATGAGGCTCCTAAAGCAAGAAGGCAGTTGAGACGTGCCTATGACCATGAAGATGATGTAGAAGATGATGAATTTGATGATCAAACTACTATGGTTAGAATCGTTAACAATAGAAGGGATCGAAGAGAATTTGGGAGGCAAGGCACCTATGACCATAATTTGGGCAGTATTAAAATGGCAATTCCTCCATTCCAAGGTAAAAATGATCCTAATGCATACCTAGAATGGGAGAAGAAGGTTGAATTGGTCTTTGATTACCACAACTATTTTAAGGAGAAAAGGTAAAGCTTGCTGCAGTTGAGTTTACTGATTATGCTATTATTTGGTGGGATCAACTTGTTTTGACTAGGAGAAGGAATCGTGAGTGGCCTATTGATACATAGGAAGAGATGAAGGCTATCATGAGGAGGAGGTTTGTCCCTAATCACTATTACAAGGAGTTGTACCAAAGGCTACAAGGGCTCACTCAGGACACCAAAAGTGTGGAGGACTACCACAAGGAGATGGAGATTACCATGATTAGGGCCAATGTAGAAGAAGATAGAGAGGCAACTATGGCTCGATTTCTGCAAGGGCTAAATAGGGACATAGCAAACGTGATTGAATTGCAACACTATGTGGAATTAGAAGACATGGTGCACATGGCAATGAAAGTTGAAAGGCAACTTAAACAAAAGTGGTCCACACAGTTTGGACAGAATTCAGGTTTTACCTCATCTTTGAAGCCAAATTGGAGTAAAAGGGACAAGATGGCCAATTACAAGTCCAAAGCTGAGCTATCCAAGCACAAGAATGTGGGTTCTAGCAAGGAGATAGGTAAATTTGAACCCCAACCGAGTAGAAATAGAAATGTTAAATATTTTAAGTGTTTGGGTAGGGGTCACATTGCATCTCAATGTCCAAATAAGCGTGCAATGATCTTAAGAAGTAATGGTGATGTTGAAATTGAAAGTGAATCGGATGATGATTCTATGCCATCATCAGAGGGTGAAAGTGATGGAGAGGAGTATCCGACTAATAGAGTAGCTCTCATTATAAGGCGAGCATTGAATGTGCAAGTAAAGGAAGAAAATCAGGTGCAACGAGATAACATCTTTCAGATAAGGTGTCTCATCAAAGATAAGGTATGTAGTATGATTATTGATGGTGGGAGTTGCACTAATGTTGCTAGCACAACTATGGTTGAGAAGTTGGATTTACCTACCATAAGGCATCCTAGACCATATAAGCTTCAGTGGTTGAATAAGAGTGGTGAAGTGAAGGTAAATAAGCCAGTGCTCGTATCATTTTCTATCGGAAGGTACCATGTGAAGTTTTATGTGATGTTGTACCTATGCATGCGAGACATATTTTATTAGGAAGACCATGGCAATTTGACAGGTGAGTTATGCATGATGGCTTCAAGAATCGATATTCCTTTGTAATAAATGAAAAACCCGTCACTCTTGTACCATTATCTCCTCAACAAGCTTATGAGGATCAATTAAGGATTAAAAATGAGAGTGAACAAAAAAGAGAGATTGATAAAAGAGAAAAGAGAGGAGAAAACGTGAGGACACAAGAGAAAGAGAAGAAAAGAGAAAGTCTTTATGCAAAAGAAAGTGATGTCAAAGGAGCATTTTATGCCAAACAGCCTATGATTGTACTTTTATACAAGGAGGCTTATTTTAACACTAACAAGTTTGACTCATCTTTGCCTAGTGTTGTTGTTGCTCTATTGCAAGAATTTGAAGATGTATTCCCTAATGATGTCCCAAGTGGATTGCCACCTAATAAAGGAATTGAGCATTAAATTGATTTCATCCCGGGTGCATCCATCCCTAATTGGCCAGCATATAAGAGTAATCCTGAGGAGACAAAGGAGCTTCAAAGGCAGGTTGAGGAGCTTATGTCCAAAGGATATGTGAGGGAAAGCATCAGTCCATGTGTTGTTCTTGTCCTACTTGTACCCAAAAAAGATGGGACTTGGAGGATGTGTGTTGATTGTTGAGCAATCAACAAAATCACTGTAAAGTATCGTCACCCCATACCTAGATTAGATGACATGTTGGATGAATTGCATGGGTCATGTGTTGATTTGAAGATTGATTTGAAAGTGGATATCATCAGATTAGGATAAGAGAGGGAGATGAGTGGAAAACGACTTTCAAACTAAGTATGGGTTGTATGAGTGGCTTGTTATGCCATTTGGTCTCACTAATACACCAAGCACTTTTATGCAATTAATGAATCATGTTTTGCTTGCATTCATTAGTAAATTTGTAGTTGTGTATATTGATGATATTTTGGTCTATAGTAAAAACCTAGAAGATCATCTTGATCATTTACATTCTATTGTAAGTGTTTTACGTTCTAAGAAATTATATGCTAACTTACATAAATGTTCCTTTTGTACTAATCAGATCACATTTCTTGGCTATGTTGTCAGTGCTAAAGGTGTTGAGGTTGACGAGGAAAAAGTTAAGGCAATTCATGATTGGCCTACACCTAAGTCAACTAGTGATGTGCATAGCTTTCATGGTCTAACTAGTTTCTATAGACGCTTTGTTAAAGACTTTAGCACCATTGCTGCACCACTCACTGAGCTTATCAAAAAGAACATGAGTTTTAGGTGGGGTAGTGACCAAGACAAGGCTTTTAATTGCATCAAGGAAAAATTAAATTCTGCACCCTTACTTGCTTTACCTAACTTTGCAAAAGCTTTCGAGATTGAGTGTGATGCTTCAGGTATTGGTATTGGAGCTGTTTTGATGCAGGAAAGGTGCCCAATAGCTTACTTTAGTGAAAACCTAAGTGGAGCAAGCCTTAATTATCCTACTTATGATAAAGAGATGTATGCATTCATACGGGCTTTGGAGACATGGCAACATTACCTTTAGCCCAAGGAGTTTGTCATCCATACTGACCATGAATCTTTGAAGCACTTAAAGGGACAAGGAAAGTTGAACAAAAGACATGCCAAGTGGATTTAATTCATTGAGACCTTTCCTTACATCATCAAATATAAACAAGGTAAGGAAAATGTGGTAGCTAATGCATTATCTCACAGGTATGCCCTTATCTCTACACTTACTACAAACTTATTAGGATTTGAACATATTAAGGATTTATATGTGAATGATCCTGACTTTGCTAATGTGTATGGAGCAAGTGAGGCGTCAGCCTTTGAGAAGTTTTATAGGCATAAGGGTTTCTTATTTAGGGAAAATCGTTTATGCATGCCTATGAGTTCTTTGAGGAAGTTGGTTGTAAGAGAAGCTCATGAGGGTGGTCTAATGGGTCATTTCAAAGTTAGGAAAACCCTAGATATCCTAAATGAACATTTCTTTTGGCCACGTATGAAATGAGATGTTGAGAGGATATGCGAGAAATGCATAGCATGCAAACAAGCTAAATCTAGAGTTTTACCCCATGGCTTGTATACCCCTTTACCCATACCTAGCCATCCCTGGGTTGATTTATCTATGGACTTCGTACTAAGATTGCCATGAACAAAATGGGGTAGGGATTTTGTATTTGTTGTTGTTGATAGATTTTCATAGATGATACACTTCATCCCATGCCATAAAACTAATGATGCAAACAATGTGGCTGACTTATTCTTTAGAGAAGTAGTACGTTTGCATGGCATGCCATGAAGCATTGTTTTAGATCGGGATACAAAGTTCTTAAGCTACTTCTGGAAGACTTTGTGGGGTAAGTTAGGTATTAAGCTATTGTTTTCAACTACTTGTCATCCACAAACTGATGGGCAGACTAAGGTAGTTAATCGAATTCTTTCTACTCTTTTGTGTGCTATTATTTGAACAAATTTGAAAACATAGGAAGATTGTTTACCACATGTCGAGTTTGCGTATAATAAGAGTGTTCATTCTACTATTAGTTACTCTCTATTTGAAATTGTATATGGTTTTAATTTGTTAACTCCTTTGGATTTGGTACTTATACCTGTCAATGAGTATGCCAACTTAAATGGTGAACGCAAGGCTGACATGATAAAAAAATTGCATGAGAAGGTGCGACAACATATTGAAAAACGAACTGAGCAACATGCATCCCATGTCAACAAGGGACGAAAGAAGGTGGTGTTTGAACCTGGTGATTGGGTTTGGGTGCATATGTGCAAGGAATGGTTTCCAGGTCAGAGGCATTCAAAGCTACAACCTAGAGGAGATGGTCCTTTTCAAGTTGTAGCCCGAATTAATGACAATGCTTATAAGTTGGACCTTTTCGGTGAGTATAATATGAGTGCAACATTTAATGTTTCTGATCTTTCGCATTTTGATGTAGGTGATGATTCAAGGATGAATCCTTTTAAGGAGAGGGGGAATGATGAGAACTGTAGAGATGATGGGTGGAAGGCTTTAATGGATGCAAGAAGTCCATTGCACATCCCAAAAGGCCCAATAACACGAGCTAGAGCCAAAAAGATTGAAGAAACACTAAATGGGCTGATTGAGAACATTCAGGCCAACCAAACTTCAAATTGTGCGAATTCAAGTTTGACAAAGAGTCCAAGCCTAATTAATATAATTAGAATACTTAATAGGTCAGACTAAGTAATAGCATTTACTCCTAAATAGGAGTTTATGGTCTATGTTGGAATTTGTCCATAATTAGGAATTCCTCCAAAATAAGGATTTTGTCTTAAGTAGGAATTTGTGCCTTTTTAGGATTGCTATCTTAGCCTATAAATAGGCACCCCTTGTAAGCTTTGAAGGCAGACAACTTTGAGTGAAATAGAAAGCAAGGGCTTTTTTCCCTCGATTCTTTTAAGGACTAAAGAACTTATCAAGAGGTACTTCTTCTTGTGGCGTTCCAATTGACTTATCACTCCCAATTCCTTTCTTTTCTGGAGTGTGGCATCCATATCCTTCTTAAATACCCTAGGTTCATGTTCCTTCAAAGGGTAGACCTAGGGTTTGTGATATTAAACTCTGGTTTAGCTTTCTTGGTTGTTCTTTGATTCCTTGTGTGCGTCGGGTCCCTAAGTCACATCTTTTTGGGGTTTTCTGCATCAGTTATGGCATAGGAAACTAGGACATCTTGAACAAAAGAGGCTAAACTTAAGTATTCAGCCATCCCTTAGAAGCTGAGGTATCCCCTAACCCCTCTCCCTTTCCCTTTTTTATTATTCTTTGGATTTGTTGTCAAAGGGGAAGATATTTTGTATAAAAAAGGGGGGAGTAGCTTGATGGATAAAAGGGGGAGAACTTAACTAGGGAGGGAAGTAGAAAGGAGGAGTTAAACTAGGTTAAGAGAGATGCATGTTTCAGGGAGAGCTGTGAATGACAATGCAGGGGGAGTAGTAAATGTTGACAATTGTTAAATATGCATTGTTGGATTTAATGTGTTGCCAACAAATCCAAAGGGGGAGATTTGTGGAGCCCATCTTTGATGGTTAATATTGGATTTGCTGTTAACATCATCTCACATGGTTATATATGTTGATTTAATGTTGTGAATGCTATTAAGATGTAATGAGGTCATTGGGAGAAACTAGTGATGACAAGTCAACCCTGACGTTGAGGAGTTAATGTTCACGTTGACCCTAAATTTTAGGGCTCAAACTAGTTGTTAATTGTAGGGTAACATGTAGGAATTAACAATGACCATTGATGATCATATAGCCCTAATCTCAAGGCTTTATAAATACCCCTATGTGTCTTGCAAGAAGGGGGTATGCTGCAAAATTTTGAGAGAGCCAACCAAAGGAGAGAGAATAGCAAACCTAAAGGCAAGGAGAGGAAGCAAGGCAGCTAGCCAAGGAGAGAAAGAAAAAGGGCAAGGTAGCCGACCAAGGAGAGTGCAGTAGCCACTAAGGAGAAGTAGCAAGGTGTAGCCGACCAAGGAGGAAAGAAAGAGTGCAAGGTAGCCACCCACCCACACATGCAAACACCACCAAGTTAGCCACCCACATCAGCAAGAACCACTAAGGTAGCCACTTGCACTAGCAAACCACCAAGGCAGTAGCTGGCAAGAGGTGGAGCAGCAACAAGTAGGAGGTGGAGCAATAGTAGAAGGGTCTTGCACTAACAAGCAATGTGCAGACAGCAATGGTATGCGAAGGTAGCTACAACACGTGGGAATAGCAGCAATGGTGCCAGAAAACAACTGCAATGTGTGCAGATAGCAGTAGTGGCACGAGAAGACAGCTATAACGCATAGAGAGAGCAGCAGTGGTGTGAGAAGACAGTTACAGTGCATGGGGATAGTAGCAGTGGCGCGAGAAAACAGCTACAACGCTCAAGGATAGCAGTAGCAATTTGAGAAGACAACTGCAGTACTCCCGGATAGTAGCAGTGGTGCAAGCAGACAGCAGCAACGTGGGTTGATATCAGCGGCAGCATGAGCAGACAACAGTAGCACGGGCAGATAGCAGGAACAGCACGTGTGGACAACAGCTGTAGCGCGTGTGGACAGCAGCAACCTGTATAGACAGAAGCAGCAGTGCCAGCAGACAGTAGGAGCAGCATGTGTGGACAGCAGGAATAGCATGTGCGGTAAGCAGCTGCAAGGCATGTGGACAGCAGGAGCAGCACGTACTGAGTGCATGTAGACAATAGTAGTAGTGCAAGTGGACAGCAACAGCTGCGCGCAAGAACAGCAAAAGCACCGCGTACAGAGTGCGTGTGGACAGCATTAGCAGCATGCATGGACAGTATCCGCCCGCATGGATAGCAGCAGCAGCGTGTGTGAACAACATTAGCAGCGCGCACGGACAACATTAGTAGTGTGCACAGATAGCAGCGGCATTGCACATGGGCAGCAGTGGCACCATGTGCGGACAGCAGGAGCAACGCAAGTGGACAGTATTAGTGGCACACACGAACAGTAGCAACAGTACATGTGGACAACATTAGCAGCATGCACGGATAGCAGCGGCAACACGCACAGACAGCATTAGCAGTCGTGTGAACAGCAACAGCAACATGTACGGACAACATTAGCATCGCGTACAGGCAGCACCAGCAGTAGGTGAGACAACACCGACAGTGAAAGAAGGAAAAGATCCATATTTTGCTCTAACAGTCTGTACACATTGAGTGATCGTTCTCCAGGAAAGGTTTTACTGTAAACTCTTGATAAATTTGTTGAAAAACATGGTGGGATACCCTTAGAGTAATTCAGAGATCGTTGTAAGTGGTTAAGGAGTAGTCCTTTCATAAGTGGTGAAGGAATGATCCTTCCATAACATTATTGTATCCCTTGATAACAAGAGTGGATTGTGTGATTTAGGAGGAATCTTATCACACCGTGGATGTAGCTCATACATTGTAGGTGAACCACATAAAAATTGTTGTGTGTTCTTGGATGCTTGCTCATTGATTTTTTAGTTGTACAATTGCGCTCACATAAAGGAGAAAATAAAAATTAGATCATCGGCTTTAACAAGCTATAGAGGTTAAATTTGGATCAATTTATAAAAAGCATATCTCACACTGATTTACCCCCCCTTTCAATGTGAGTGTGAGACCTAAAACGGTCCTTATCATAAAATCCTTCCTCATTTTCTTGTTTGGATGGGCGATGAAGTGGGCATTAATTTGTAAGTTAGAGTAGAAACCATGTAGACATCTCTTTTTTATTGCCATGGAGTAAAAGGTAATTCCATCTCCACTAATGAATTGTGGGCCTGGGCACACTACACCTAGCTTGCTACAATTTGCAGTCAAATGAAGGAATCGATGAAAATTATCTAATAAGTATGCATGAATTTTTTAATTCCACTCCAAAGTCAAGCAAATTTAATACTAAATAATATATATATATGACAAAAAGAAAAGAAAAAGGAAACATAACTAGCAAAGTACCTACCTCACATATATTTAGTCATGTTTTGTTGATTGAGCAAGTGAGCAAAGTTGCTTAATTTTATAAAACAATTTGCAATTATATGTACTCAATTTCTTAAGAGTGCAAGGTGGAAGAAGAAAACATAATGCAAACAAGGTGACAAGTTTTACAATCGTCTTCGCATGATCTAGTCAATTAATAGGGCACTTGTGCTCCATGCCATAACACTTAGGATATGTAATGTTTTGACAATTAACTTTTTTAGGCAATGTGGTAGGGAATTCTTGGAAAGACAAGTAAAAGCAAATATGGCCAGAGGAGGAGAAGTTGCATGTATAGACGAAGGTGGAGGAGGAGAATGAGAAGTAGGTGGACTTACTAATAAGAGGAGACTTAGGTGGTAAATGAGGTGTCTTGGGAGATAGAGTGGGTGGATGCTTTCTAGCTTTTGGTGGCAGTGGCCGTGGCGATGATGGTAGTGAGCAAATGGGTTGGTAGTCGGAACAATGAATAGAACAATTGCATGGGTAGTCTAGCAAGTAGTAGATGACTTTTCTTTGTCTACGAAGTGGGTAGTTCTTGTCATGGCCCTTCACTTTCTTAGGTTTGTGAGGAGGCCCCTTTACTACCATGGTTGCCAAAATGATTACAAGCACAAACATAAATAAGCTAGCCATGGCTTGAGCCATTGATTTTCTTTTGTAATGGAAGAACTAGCAAGTGTGATAAGCTTTTTTGGATTGGTATTCTTGGCTTAGCTAGTAGCTTTAGATATATACAAAGGTATTTGAGATTCAATGATATGAATGTGTGTCCTAAAATTTTGCGTGAATTTTATTGTACTTTCTTCCTGCTTTAAAAGTCCTTTACTTTAGCCAAAAGTTTGCAATTAGTTCTCTCACATGGTAAGTACCATAATAAGAAGTCAACCTAAATTCTCTATTAAAAAGTGATTCTTTTTTTTTTCTTAGTAGAATGGTGATTATTTTATTTCAATATGAAAAAGTCGGTAGATCATTCTAAATAGATGGGAAAATTTTGCTAAAACGAGCTTATTAATGTATGAAGTTTATCAAGCCTTGATGTTCTTTTAAGCCTTGCTCCTTTTATTGTGCACTACTTTTAGCTAAAATAACATTAATAAGCCCATTTAAAGTTTCTTACTTCCTTTTAACTTTAGCTCTTCTTATTTGACTTCCTTATATGTGCTATTAGTTATTAAATGTGTTGACTTGATTCTTATCATTCACCTTCTTTAAAAGAATTTGTTTTTAAATCATCACTTACATTAAAAAAGAAAGTTTAAAAACATTAAAAGTAGCATTAACTCTAATGTTAATGTTAATCACAAAATACATGGCTTAAAGACCTAACACACATGAGGAGTTGAACAAAAATCCAAGAAATCTAAATCAACTCTTAATCATGCAAAACCTAGACTCAATGTTCAAAGAAAAATGAACATGAGGTACAAAGAAAAATATGGAAGTCACAGTCTACAATAAAAGGAATTTGGAAGTGATAAGTTGGATTAGAATGTTATAAAACAATGATCTTGATAAATTTTTAAAGTTCAATGAAGAACTCAAAGAGAAATTTTTCAATTTTTAATTCACATAAATCATTTGCTCCCTTAAGCTTATGATGTTGATTTATAAGCTAAAATAACAATGTTAAAATAAAAACAATGATAAATTCTAAAACTATAAGAATGCTTTTAGTTTATTACACTCCTATTTATAACAAACTCTTATTTAGAAATAGATTTTACTTAGCTCACTAAGCAATCAAATCATATTAATAAAGCCTTGGTCCCTCTTTCAAGATTGAATTCACACTATTTGCAACTTGGTTAACTTGAATGTGCTTAATTATCCAATTTACTACAATTGTTGACTTAGTTTCTATAATAATTCCCCCTCTTTTCAAAAGAATTTGTCCTCAAATTTTCACCTTTCCCTCTTTAGCTACTCTTTTATCTTTGTTACTTGATATGATTGAAATCTGAAAAGAATTGTTAGAAAAAGAACCTCATAACTTACATTGAAACCTGAAATAATGTGATCTATGGAGAAGTTGATGCATAAAGGGCTTATAAGGCTTCATTAAGCATTCAAGAAGGACTAGTGACATGTTCAAGGGCTAAAAGGATGAAAATGGCACTTAACAGGTTGATTAAAGAAGTTTGGACCAAAGAAACTAATTCAACTTTATAGGGTAATAAAACATATCTTAATATCTGTTAAGCCTATCTTTGATGACTAATGTTGGATTTGTTTTCAACAACATCTTATAGATTTGTCCTTGTTGATTTGATGTTGTGAGTGCCTTTAAGATGTGTTTGTTACATTTACAAAGTGTTAGCAACATTAGCCAATAAGCAGCCTTGTTGTTCCCATAGCCTTGTATGAGTTGTAATTGTTGTCAACTAGGTTTAAGTATGCAAGAAAGTAAAGCCACATGGAAGGGCAAGAAGGTAAAAACCACATGGAGGGGTAAGAACGTAAAAGCCATATGGAAGGGCAAGACAATAAATTTGCCGCAAGTAAGCCCTAAATTGGAAGACAATTGTGGTGGACAAAATATATACACCGACGGTAACAAAGAAATCACCGTTGAGAGAGAGAGAAAGAGGAGGTGGTCGAAAATTGAGCAAAACGGCAAGTACACCATCGGGAGAGCAGAACGGCGACAATAGACAACCGGCGGAAACACAAGAACGGTCGAAAAAGAGGCGGATGGTAGAACAATACGGAAAAATAGGGAAGATGGCCAAAACCTAGAGAGAGAAACCGTCAGCAGAACATGAGAGAAAGAGAGAAAAATTGAGACAGCCGTTGGAAGAGAGAGAAAATAGACAATCGGTGGAAACACAAGAACGGCCAAATCGAAGTCGACGAGAAGGAGAGAAAAAGAAAACATGGCTAAAATTAGAGATGGCTGGACAGTAGAACAGAGGTGAACGGCCAAAAAAGAGTGAATGGCTGGACGGTAGAAAGAGAGAAAATGGAAGACGACCAAAAATAGGAGGTCAGCAAAGGAAAGGAGACACGGCCAAACAACCTACACGAAAAAGGGTGTGAACGGCAAAACCCTATTCAGCCAACCAAGTGAGCACGGCAAAACACACCATCGGCGGAAGGAGAGAGAAACTCGACAGCCAAACAGGGGAAGGAGAGAAAAACCTGATACGGCCAAAATCGGGGTGGACGGCGTGAGACCAGAACGTGTGATGGCGTGAGACAAGGAGACGGGTGAGACCGTGAGACGGTGAAAGTAGGAGCTGTGTGAGACAACCTGGAAAAGGAATTCAGCGAAGCATCAGAAAGAACTCAATGTATTTCCAGATTTCTTCAAGAGAGGTTAGAGAGCGTTGTGGTGAACTTCTAAGTAGCAGTGGAGCAGCCTTTCAGTTCAACAGAGACAAGACAAGCTAGAAGAAGGGTAGACATAGTAAGTGACACTCTTTGTATTGTACTTGCTTAGTAATTACAATAGTGAAAGAAGCAGAGGATTAGGACATTTATTATAACTAGAATTCTCAAGTATAGTGGATAGTCTCGGTAAGGGAGAGTCCCTACCACTATGGATATACGTCACGTTGATGGAACCACGTAAATCTCGTGTGTCCTTAATTTGCTTTACATTCTGTGTTTTGAATTGAGTTGTGAACGCAGCTAAAGTATCATCCAACCTATAACCTAACGAAGACCTAAACAAGAACATCCGAATTGTCTATTAGGCAAGGTGTCTGAAAGGCGACTTTGGGGACTATTGTGATAGATCTACCTTAGTCGAGTCTAAGAAAGAGTTCGCTTTTAAGAAGAGGTTGAAGTTGTTCACTTACCTGCGAATTACGAATTGTGGTGATACTGATTTACCCCCCCTCTCAGTATCACAAACTAGTAGATCCTAGGGAGAAGTCGGGAACTTCAATTGGTATCAGAGCATAGGTTCACCAGTTTAAAGCTTAATAGCTTGGTGTACCAGTTTGAAGGGATCTAGAAGTTTGACTTGTTCAGCGTACTGAGAAATGGAAACCGGTACCAGCACCAGCACTACTTACAGCAAAAAGGTTCCAATCTTTAACGAAACCAACTACCATATGTGGAGAGTAAGAATGCAAGTGGTATTTGCAACCATGGGCATGAACGTGGTGAAATGCATACAGGAGGGTTTTGTGGCTCTGGAAGAAGGTAAAGACCTAACCCCAGAGGAGTTAAGGCAGTTCGAGATAAATGGGAAGGCCTCAAATGTCATCATTTCAGCATTGACAGATGCTGAGTATGCTAAAGTTATGGACTGCAAATCTGCCAAGGAGATATGGGACAGATTGCAGAAAGTCTATGAAGGTGATGGCAGAATGAAGGAGGCTAAGCTTCAAGTGTTCAAGGAGAGATATGAATCTCTTAGAATGCAGAAGAATGAAACAGTTCAAGAGTTCTTCATTAGGGTTATTGACGCTGTAAAGACCTGAGAAGTCATGGGAAGAACAAGAAGGACTTATTGATTGTGAGGAAAATTCTGAGAATTCTGCCTGAGAGGTTTGCCTCAAAGGTAGCAGCCATAAAGGAGAGTAGAGATCTCAATTTTATGTCTCTGCATGATCTCCAGTGCAATCTCATTGCATATGAGATGAGGATAAAGTCAGCTGAAAGCTCTGCAACAACGAAGGTATCAAAGGAGGCAGCTTTCAAAGCTATGAAGCACTTGAAGATAAAAGAAGAGGAAGAATCATCCAGTGAGGATAATGATGATGATGAGGAAGAAAGTGAAGGTGAAGTGTTGGCATACTTCACAAGGAAGTTCAAAAAGGGGTTTAAGATGGGAAAAGGACAGTTGTCCTTGAGATGTTATCATTGTGGGCAGACTGGACACTTTGCTTCTCAGTGCAAAGTGAAACTTGATGATGAAGATGAGGATGGTGATGATGAGCAGAATTCAAGATGGAGAAGATCATCATTCAAATCAAAGAAGTCCAGCAAGAAGACTGCTAACCTATAGAAGAAGAAGAGAGGCTCATTCAAGAGTTATATGAGTTAGATAAAAGAAGTTGATAAGGAGGAAGATGAAGACTCATTAGATGAGCATGTCTTTATGGCATCAGCACAAGGTGGTAGCTCAACCTCTGAAGAGGAAGAGGAGGTTGATGAAGAAGAGCTAGATCTTGAAGCTGAGCTGGAAGCAGCTTCAAAGGAGATAATTAGAAGGGGTAGAACCACAAGAAGGTTGGAGGCCCATATAAAACAAGTTGAAGCAAAGTCTGAGGAAGCTGAAAGTCAAAAGGATGACTTCAATGTAGATGAAGAATCAGACCAACTTGTAGAAAAGGAACAAGAAGTATGTTCAGACTCGGAGAAGCGTGAGTCTGAAAATGAAAAAAGAGATCCTCTTGCAACTAAGACGATGCAAGCAAGAAGGACAAAGAAAACATAGATTAGTGCTCATCCAGAAGATCAGATCATAGGTGACCCATCAACAAGAGTTACAACAAGAAGAAGAATTGTGGGAGCTACTGCTTTACTCTCACAAGTTGAACGTAAATCTGTTGAAAAGGCTATTCAAGACAAAACCTGGGTCAAAGTATCAATAAGGAGCTGGATCAAATTGAGAAGAATGATACATGGGAGCTGGTTTCAAGACCCACTAATAAGAATGTCATAGGAACAAAATGGGTGTTTAGGAATAAACACAATGAAGATGGCAAGGTGGTGAGGAACAAGGCCAAGCTGGTTTACAAAGGCTACACTCAGATATAAGTGGTAAATGTTGATGAAACTTTTGCACCAGTAGTAAGGTTAGAAACTGTTGTTCCCATAGCCTTGTATGGGTTGTAATTGTTGTCAACTAGGTTTAAATGTGTAAGAAAGTAAAGCCACATGGAAAGGCAAGAAGGTAAAATTCATATGGAGGGGCAAGAACGTAAAAGCCACATGGAAGGGCAAAACAGTAAATTTGCCACGTAAGGGCAAGAACGTAAATCTGTCGCATAAGCCCTATTAGGTTTCACAGAAGAGAATATATAAGGACCTTAGAAGATAAAACTAGTGAAAGGCCAACACAATTGAAAACAGGGCAAAACACTAAACCCTCCACAGAAGAACACCACCTACAAAAGAAAAGAGTAGTCGTAGTGAACAGTGTAGCCGTAGTGAACAGTAACCGTCGAGTGAATAGTAGCCATCGGGAACAGTGTAACCGTCAAGAGAGAGAAGGAGGAGACGGTCGATGGCCAGGTTGAACGAAGAACAAAGGACGAAGAGAGAGAAAAAGGGAGAAGAGGAGTAGCCGTTGAACGAAAAGAGAGAAAACACTTGGAAAAGAGAGAAGAGCCATCGATGGCAAGAAGAAAAGAGAGAAAATTGTAGTCGTCGTCGGAGATAGGGCATAAAACGAAAATTGAGCAAATTGGAGCAAACCAATGGAAGAAGAAACCAAACGGCCATAAAAGAGAGAGATACCTACGGCAACAAAGAAATCAACCGTCGGTAAAAAAGAGAGAGAAAACAAGAACATCCGAATTGTCTATTAGGCAAGGTGTCTGAAAGGTGACCTTAGGGACTATTGTGATTAGTAGGTAGCAATAGATCTACCTTAGTTGAGTTTGAGAAAGAGTTCACTTTTAAGAAAAGGTTGAAGTTGTTCACTTACCTGCGAATTACGAATTGTGGTGATACTGATTCACCCCTCCTCTTAATATCACAAACTAGTAGATCCCAGAGAGAAGTCAGGAACTTCAAAAACTCTCAGAATGTTCTTAGCTTTGGTAGCACACAAGAGGTATAAAGTCTATCAGATGGATGTGAAATCTGCCTTTTTGAATAGGCTCCTGAAAGAAGAAGTGTATATTGAACAACCCGATAGAGTACAAATCAGTGAGGATGAGACACACGTATGCAAGCTAAAGAAAGCCTTGTATGGTCTTAAGCAAGCTCCAAAAGCATGGTACAGTAGGCTGGATGCGTACTTGAGAAGGTTGAACTTCAGAAGAGGAATGGTTGATAATAACTTGTACGTGTTCAACTCAAAGAAAGGCTAGCTGATAACCATAGTATATGTAGATGACATCATCTTTGGAGGGGATCACTCTGAGCTATGCCGAGATTTTGCACAGAAGATGAGTGAGGAATTTGAGATGTCATTGATTGGAGAAATGACGTACTTTTTTGGATTACAGATAAAGCAGTGTGAAGAAGGTATCTTTATTTCTCAGACGAAATATGCCAAAAAGATGCTAAAAAGGTTTGGCATGAAGGATAGCAGACTTGTCAGTATTCCTATGACAGTGGACTACAAGTTAACAAAAGATCATGAGGGAAGGAGTACAAGCCCTACAGAGTACAGGAAGATGATAGAGAGCCTTTTGTACCTTATAGCATTAAGGCCTGATCTTATGCAAGCTGTGTGTGCTACCAGTAAATTCCAAACTGATCCTAAGGAGTCTCATGTGTTGGCAGTAAAAAGAATCCTAAGGTACCTCAAAGGAACACTGGAAATGGGTTTATGGTATCTAGCCATGGATTCTGTTAAACTACAAGTATACACTGATGTAGATTGGGCAAGAAGTTAGATGGTAGAAAATCAACCAACGGCTGCAGCTTCTACTTGGGTTCAAAGTGTGTTGCATGGTTAAGTAGAAAGCAAAACAGTGTTGCTTTGAGCACAGTTGAGGCTGAGTATATGGCTGCTTGTGTAGCATGTACATAGGTGATATGGATGCTAAGACAATTGGCAGACTTGGGTGTTGAAGTGAAGTTACCAGTAAGTGTACTTTATGATAATCAAAGTGCTATTGAACTCAGCAAGAATTTGGTTCCATATTCGAGGAGCAAGCATATTGACATCCGGTATCACTTCATCAAAGATCAAGTGGAATAGGGTACAATTCAGTTGGAGTATATTGGCATTAAAGATCAAATTTTAGATATTCTAACTAAACCTCTGTCCACAAAGCTGTTTGAAAAGCATAGATTGAGTCTATCTGTGCAAATGCCTCCTTAAGCCTAAAGTTCAGGTGAATCCTCCATCTCTACTTTGCGAGTTTTTCAGATTTGTAATTGGTTGGCAAAGGGGGAGAGAAGCAACAGTGTAGGGGGAGCTGTTAAGAAAGGGGGAGTTGAAACTGCTGCATAGTGGCTTTTGTTTTGTTATGAGTGTTACCAACAATTACAAAGGAGGAGATTGTTGTTCCTACAGCCTTACATGGGTTGTAATTGTTGTTAATTAGGTTTAAGTGTGCAAGAAAGTAAAGTCACATGGAAGGGCAAGAAGGTAAAAGCCACATGGAGGAGCAAGAATGTAAAAGCCATATGGAAGAGCAAGACAATAAATTCGCCACAAGTAAGCCCTAAATTAGAAGACAATTGTGGTGGACAAAATATATACACTGATGGCAACAAAGAAATCACCGTTGAGAGAGAGAGAAAGAGGAGACGGTCGAAAAGTGAGCAAAACAGCAAGTACACCACCAAGAGAGCAAAACAGCGACAATAAACAACCAGTGGAAACACAAGAACGGTCGAAAAAGAGGGGGACGGTAGAATGATACAGAAAAATAGGGAAGACGGCCAAAACCTAGAGAGAGAAACTGTCGGTAGAACATGAGTGAAAGAGAGAAAAATTGAGACAGCCATTGGAAGAGAGTGAAAATAGACAACCGGCAAAAATATAAGAACGACCAAATCGGAGTCGACGGGAAGGAGAGAAAAAGAAAACACGGCCAAAATCAGAGATAGCTAGACGGTAGAACAGAGGTGAATGGCCAAAGAAGAGTGAATGGTTGGACGGTAGAAAGAGACAAAATGGAAGACGACCAAAAATAGGGGGTTGACAAAGGAAAGGAGACACGACTAAACAACCTACACGAAAAAGGTTGTGAATAGCAGAACCCTATTCAACCAACCAAGTGAGCACAACAAAACACACCACTAGCAGAAGGAGAGAGAAACCCAACGGCCAAACAGGGGAAGGAGAGAAAAACCCGATATGGCCAAAATCGAGGTGGACAGCGTAAGACCAGAACGTGCGATAGCGTGAGACCAGAACATGTGACAGCATGAGACTAGAACGTGCATCGGTGTGAGACCAAAACGTGAGTCGACGTGAGACCAGAACGTGAGACGGCGTGAGACAAGGAGATGGGTGAGACTGTGAGACGGTGAAAGCAGGAGCTGTGTGAGACAACCTAGAGAAGGAATTTGGCGAAGCATCGGAAAGAACTCAACGTATTTCCAAATTTCTTCAAGAGAGGTTAGAGAGCGTTGTGGTGAACTTCTAAGCAGTAGTGGAGCAGCCTTTCAATTCAACAAAGGCAAGACAAGCTAGAAGAAGGGTAAACATAGTAAGTGATACTCTTTGTATTGTACTTTCTTAGTAATTGCAATAATGAAAGGAGCAGAGGATTAAGACATCCATTGTAACTGGAATTCTCAAGTATAGTAAATAGTCTCGGTAAGGGAGAGTCCCTACCACTGTGGATGTACGTCACGTTGACAGAACCACGTAAATCTCGTGTGTCCTTAATTTGCTTTATGTTCTGTGTTTTGAATTGAGTTATGAACGTAGCTAAAGTATCAGCCAACCCATAACCTAACGAAGACCTAAACAAGAACATCTGAATTGTCTATTAGGCGAGGTGTCTAAAAGGTGACTTTGGGGACTATTGTGATTAGTATGTAGCAATAGATCTACCTTAGTCAAGTTTGGGAAAGAGTTCGCTTTTAAGAAGAGGTTGAAGTTGTTCACTTACCTACAAATTGCAAATTGTGGTGATACTGATTCACCCTCCCTCTCAGTATCACAAACTAGTAGATCCTAGGGAGAAGTTGAGAACTTCAAGCCTGTGAAGGTAAAAGCCAAGGAAATTGCTTAGGATCCGGTAATATAGGTTGTGACCTGCCCATAGGTGCAATTTTTGTCTGTCAAGGATAGTCCCAAAAGCATTGTGAATTAGGAAAAGGAGCTTAAGATGCAGAGAGATAAATTCAATGAATTAATGTTGATGGTAGGTTAACCCTAAATTCAATGAATTAATGTTAACCATTAACCTTAAATTTTAAGAATGCTAAGCTCATCTTTGATGACTAATGTTGGATTTTTTGTCAAGAACATCTCACATAGTTGTATATGTTGATTTGATGTTATGAATATCATTAAGATGTAGAGAAGTCATTGGGCAAAACCATTGATGACAGGTCAATCCTAAAGTCGATAAGTCAATGTTGACTATTGACTCTAAATTTTAAGGATCAAGGTTAACCGTTGACCTTTGATAATTGACCTTAAATTTTAGGAATCAAATCTGGCCGTTGATTGTAGGGCAATCTTTGGGAATTAATGTTGACTGTTGATAAGTGTGCAACCCTAATCTCAAGGCTCTATAAATACACTCATGCATCTTTCAAAGAAGGAGGGGCTGCAAAATTTAGAGAGAGAACGACAAAGAGAGGTTAAGCGATAAAGGGTATGCAGCTGGCCAAAGAGAGGTTGAGTAGTAAAGAGAGAGGCAGCCACTAAAGAAGAGAGTGACTGGCTAAGGGCAAAGGAGGTAGCCATCAAGGAGAGAGTGACTAGCCAAGGCAAAGAAGGTAGCCACCAAGGAAAGCGATAGTTGGCCAAGGAGAGTACAGCAACAGTCAACCAAGAGAGTTGTAGCACCAAGGAGAGGTGCAGCTAGTTAAGAAAGGTGCAATACCGAGGAGAGGTGTAGTTGACCAAGAGGTAACAGTAGCAACCAAAAAGGGAGGTAGCCATACCAACTGAAGGAGGAGTTGTAGCAACCAGCAACCATATCAAAGGAAGAAAAAGGTAGCAATCAACCAGAAGAAGGCAACAATTAGCCAAACCAATCAAGGAAGAAGTTGCAGCAGTCACACCAAACTAGAGGAGACGTGTAGTAGCCACACCAAGGAGAGAAAAACATGCAGCAGCCATACTAAGAAGAGAAAAACGTGTAACAACCACCTCAAGGAGAGAAGAACGTGTAGCAGCCACACCAAGGAGAGAAAATCATGCAGCAGCCACACTGAGGAGAAAAAAATATGTAACAACCACCTCAAGGAGAGAAGAACATGTAGCAACTACACCAAGGAGAGAAAAACGTGCAACAACCACACCAAGGAGAGAAAAACATGTAGTAGCCACCCCAAGGAGAGAAGGACATGTAGCAGCCACCAAAAAGGGATCTTGTAGCACAACTAGTAGCTTGCAGCACATCCAATAACTTGTAGCAATCGGCAACAGTGAATCATAACTAGCAATTGCAACAAGTGAAGCACAACTAGCAATTGCAGTAGCAATCACAACCTGTAATAACAGCAAGGGCATACAGCAATAGTAGTAAGGGCAGCTAGCAATACCAACAAGTGTAGGCACAACCAGTAGTAGGCATAACTAGCAAGTGCAAGCACTAGCAATAGAGGAGAAACTTGCCCTGACAGCAGGGTAGATAGCACCAGTAGTAAGAGGAAAAAGCATGCCTTGGCAGTAAGTCCAATAGCTTGTAGTAGCAAAGGAGAAAGTGTGCCCTAACAACAAGTCCGGTAGCTTGCAGCAACAGAGGAGAAAACATGCCCCAACAATAAGTCCAGTAACTTGTAGCAGCAGAGGAGGCAACTTGCCAAGGTAGTAGGAGAGGTAGCATCGGCAGTAAGGGAAGAGAACCTGCCAAGGCAGTAGGTGAGGTAGTACTAGTAATAGGAAAAGGAACCTACCAAGGCAGAAGCTAGTAAACCCACCAGTAGAGGAGAAAACTTATCAAGGCCAAAGGAGGCAGTATTAGCAGTAGGGGTTGAGAACCTACAACAAAGATAACTTGCAGAGAAGAGACTAGCAAAGCCTGAGTGAAGATTGGCAGTAAGGAAGGAGAAGATTTGTTTTCTGCAACAGCAGCTTGTGCACATTAAGTGATTCTTCTTAGAAAAGTGTTAGTCACTAACCTTTTGATACACTTATTGAAAAAGGGTGGGAGACCCTTGGAGTGATCAGGAGATCAACTCATCTAGTGATCGAGAGATTAAACTTTAGAGTGATCGGGAGATCAACTTTTTTAATGATCGGGAGATCAAACCTTTAAATGATCAGGAGATCAACTCATTAAGTGATCAGGAGATCATTGTAAGTGGTTGAGGAGTGATCCTTCCACAACATAACTGTATCCCTTGATAACAAGAGTGGATTGTGTGATTTAGGAGTGATCTTATCACACTATGGACATAGCTTACACATTGTAGGTAAACCACGTAAAAATTGTTGTGTGTTCTTGGGTGCTTGCGTTTGATTGATATCCATACAGCTGCTCTCATGTATAGAAGAAAAAAATTGGATCATCGACTTTAACAAGTCATAGAGGTTAATCTGGAAAGATTTATAAAAAGTGAGCATCTCACACTAATTCACCCCCTCCCCCTCTCAGTGTGAGACCTAAGAAGGTCCTCATCAAGTAATCAATGTTGACCGTTGATTATAGGACAACCCTTAGGAATCAATGCTAACTGTTGATGATAAGGCGACCCCTCAAGGCTTATAAATACCTATGTAGCTACTAAGAGAGTGTATGTGCTACAAAAACAACATAGAAGGCATACTAGAATATAAGAGAGGAAGAAAACGTGTTCTGTAAAACACAAGAGAGTGTGCTTGGCAAAGGAAGAAAACGTGTTTTGCAAAATACAAGAGAGAATGCTGTAGAATGCCAGGAAAGAATGACAAAAAGCAACCACTAAAAGGAAAATGAGAGAACGGCAAAAAGTAACCACTAAAAGCAAAAGGAGAGAATGACAAAGAATAGCCTTTAAGAAAAGAAGGAGAAGACCTACTAAGGCAGAAAGAGGCAACACTAGCAGTAGAGGAGAAAACCTGCCAAGGTAGAAAAAGGCAACACCAGCAGTAGAAGAGTGAACTTGCTAAGGTAGAAGGAGGTAGCATCAGCAACAAAGGAGAAAACTTACCTAGGCAGAAGGAAGTAGCACCGATATAAAGGAAAGAACCTGTAGCAAAGGAGAAAACCTACCAAGGTAAAAGGAGGCAACACTAATAGCAAAGGAAAGAACTTGCCAATGTAGAAGGAGGCAGCACTGATAGCAAAGAAAAGGAGAGAACCTACAGAAGAGAAATTGATAAAGCCTGAGGAAGGAGAGAACCTTTAGTGAGAAGGAGAAGATCCATTTTTTTTGCAACATTAGCCAGTGCATATTGAGTAATCTTTCTCAAGGATGTTTTTGTCATAAACTTTTTATGTACTTCTTGAAAAAAGGTGGGAGACCCTTGGAGTGATCGAGAGATCAACCTTTCAAGTAATTGAGAGATCATTGTAAGTGGTTAAGGAGTGATCCTTCCATAACATTAGCTGTATTTGTTAATAACAAGAGTGGATTGTGTGATCAAGGAGTGATCCTATTACATTATGGACATAGCTTACACATTGTGGGTGAACCACGTAAAAAATTTTGTGTGTTCTCGGGTGCTTGTGCTTGCTTGATATTCATATGGCCATTCTTGCATAAAGAAGTAAGATAAAATTGGATCATCAACTTTAATAGGTCACAGAGGTTTAATCGAGACAGATTTGTAAAAATAAGCATTTCATTTTGATTCACCCCCTCCCTTTCTCAGTGTGAAACTTAAGAAGGTCCTCATCAATTGGTATCAGAGCAAAATTTCCTCTGTTGATCCATTCTACCTTGATTTGAAAGTTTTGTTGTTGTTGTGAATCTCTACATCTATTACTGGTTAATATCATGGAAAGTATAAATAATGTGAATAGTAAAGACATTCCTATTTTTTATTGACAAAATTATCAGTTATGAAAGAATAAAATGCTCCTGTATCTAATGTCACTTAGTTTGGATGTATTCGAATCTGTTGTTAATAGTTACACCCTTGTTGCTAAAGGTGCTACTATGACGCTTACTGATAAAAAGAATTTAGAGTGTGATGGAAAGGCAAGAAATGCCTTATCTGCCTCCTTATCAAATAAAGAATTCACCAAAATGATGGGGTGCAACATAGCCAAACAAATTTGGGACAAATTGAAGAATATTTATGAAGGAAACAAGGTTGTGAAGGAAACCAAGCAATATATCTAGAGGAGCAGATTTGAAGGCATAAAGATGCTAAATGATGAATTTGTGGATGCCTTCTTTATAAGAGTAAATGAAATTGTATGCTCCATTAGAGGCTATGGAGAAGAGATCAATGATGCTACTATGGTAAGGAAACTTAGAACCTTACCAAAAGCTTTCAATGCCAATGTTTCCTCTATAAAAGATAGAGATTTGGACAGGCTACCTCTAGGTGATTTACACATCATATTGGTAACTTATGAAATGAGAATAGCCCCAATAAAGAAAGAAAAGAAGTCTAAGGTAGAGAAGGAGTTAGCCTTCAAGGTAATAAAGAAATTAAAGATTAAAAAATAAGAAGAAGAATTTGATAGCAGCTTTGAAGTTATAGATGGTGATATTAAACTTAATAAAGTCATGGTATATATTACCAAAAATATGAGGAAAGGAAAAAGGAAGTATAAGAAAAAATTATCCTTGAAGTGCTTTAGTTGTGGAGTAATTGGGCACTTTACCGTAAACTTCCCAAAGAGAAAAGAAGAAGATAGTGATGATGATGATGAGTCAGCCCCAAGGAGGAGAACAAAGAAATCCAACAATTTTAAAGCTGGAAATTCAAGTGTGAAAGGGAACAAGCAACTCTTCAGATCCAAAAGAAGAAAATTTTTGAGCAAATTGGATGTAGAAGATTCTAAAGAAGAAGCTGATAATGATTTCGATGATGATGCTACAGAAAATGTGCTGTTTGCATAGGTAGATGTTGAACAAGAATCTTCATATGATGAGGAATCAACAGAAGAGGAAAAGAAAGAGTTGATGCAGCAGCTTGAGAATGAATTGAGAGGTTGTTTGCACAAAAACAACAAGCTAGAAAAGGAGGTAAGGCATCTCAAGAAGCTAAATAAAAATTTTGTTATTGATAAATTTGATCTCCAAGTGAAAGAAAAAGAGTTTGAAGTGAAAGAGAAGGAGTACTAGAAAAGAATTGAGGAGCTAAATGTACTTAAGGCAGAGTAAGGCAAGATACATGAAGATCTTGGCACTAAGGTGATTGCATAAGAGTAAGAAGTGCTAATTTTGCAAGCCAAGTGATAAGGACCTTCTTAGGTCTCACACTGAAAGGGAGAGGGGGTGAAACAATGTGAGATGCTCACTTTTTACAAATCTGTTTGGATTAACTTTTGTGACTTATTAGAGTCAATGATCCAATGTTTTATCCTTCATATTTATGTGAGAGCAGTCATATGGATATCAATTAAACGCAAGTACCAGAGAACACATGGAAATTTTTACATGGCTCACCCATAATGTGTGAGCTATGTCCATAATGTGATAGGATCACTCTTAAATCACACAATCCACTATTGTTATCAATAGATATAGTTATGGTGTGAAAGGATGACTCCTTAACCACTTGTGGAAGGATCACTCCTTAACCACTTACAATGATCTCCCAATCATTGAGTTGATCTCCTAATCACTCAATAGACTAATCTCTTGATCACTCCAAGGGTCTCCCACCCTTTTTCAACAAGTTTATCAAAAGGTTAGCAACTAACATTTTCCTGAGACAGATCACTCAATGTGTATAGGCTATTGTTGTAAAAAATGGATCTTCTCCTTTCTCACTACTAGTCTTTACTCAGACTTTGCCAGTCTTTTCACTATAGGTTATCTCCACTGCAAGTTATCTCTACTACAAGTTCTCTCCCTTTGCTATTAGTGCTGCCTCCTTTGGCCTTGGTAGGTTTTCTCCTTTACTACAGAGGTTGCCTGCTTCTACCTTGGTCGGTTCCTTTTCCTACTATTGATGCTACCTCAACTACTGCCTTGGTAGGTTGCCTTAGTTATTGCCTTGGTAGGTTCTCTTCCCCTTGCTACCTCTCCTGCTGCCTTGGTAGGTTACTTCACTTACTACTAGTGCTACTTGCCCTGTTGCCAAGGCATATTTTCTCCTTTATTGCTACAAGCTGATGGACTTACTATTAAGGCATGTTTTCTCCTTTGTTGCTATAAGCTATCAGACCTATTGTCAGGGCATGTTTTCTCCTTTACTACTGCAAGCTGCTAAACCTACTGTCAGGACACATTTTCTCTTCTATTACTATTTGGGGCACGTCTTCTCCTCTGCTATTGCAAGCTACTGTATCGGGGCACATTTTCTCCTTTGCTGCTATAAGTTATTAAACTTGCTGCTATTACTGCATGCACTTGCTGCTATTGTTGCTTACTACAACCTGTTGGATGTGCTATTGTAGGTTGTGCTGTTAAAGTTGTGCTTGCTGCTGGTCATGTCTACAAGCTACTAGTTTCTCCTTGGTTTACTACCTGTCCTTGTTGCTATTGCTTGCTGCTAGTTATGCTTGCAAGCTGCTGGTTTCTCCTTGGTTTGTTACCTACCCTTGTTACTATTGCTTGTTGCTGGTGCTGCAATTGTTAATGTTGGTTATGCTTGCTACTGCACTTGTTGGTATTGCTACTAGCTGTTGCACCTTTTCTTAAGTAACTGTTGCAACTTCTTCCTTAAATGGCTGCTGCAACTCCTTCTCCCTTTCGTTTGGCTGGCTACTGCCTTCTTCTTTTTTTGGTGTGGCTGCTACATACCCACTCCTCTAGTTTGGTATGGCTATTACACGTCTCTTTTGCTAGTTTGGTGTAGCTGCCGGCTGTTGCACTTTGTTCTCTATTTGGTAGGATTACCATCTTCTTCTCCCTTTGGTGTGGTTACTGGTTGCTCCAACTCCTCCTTCAATTGGTGTGGCTACCTCCTTTTTGGTGGTTGCTATCACCTCTTCTTTAGCCGACTATTACTGCACCTTTCTTGGCTAGCTACTGTCTCCTTAATGTTGGACCTCTCTTGGTCGACTACACCTCTCCTTAGCTGTAACTCTCTTAGTTGGTTGCTGCTACAACTCCTTCGGTCGGCTACCGCTACTGCTCTTTCCTTAGCCAACTGCTGCACTCTTCTTAGCTGGTTACACCTTTCCTTGGTGACTGCCTTCTTTGCCTTGGCTGATCACTCTCTTATTAGTGGTTGCCTCTCTTTTTATCGTTCTCTCTCAAAATTTTGTAGCACACATAAGTCTTGTAAGATGCATGGGGATATTTATAACGCCTTGAGATTAAGGTTACACAATCATCAACGATTAGTGTTGATTCCCAAAGGTTGCCCTATAATCAACGACCAGATTTGATTTCCAAAATTTAGGATCAATGGTCAACATTGACTTCCTAAAATTTAGGGTTAATGGTCAAGGGTCAACGATCAGCCTTAACCCCTAAAATTTAGACCAATGGTCAACATTGACTCATCAACTTTAGGGTTGACCTGCCATTAATGGTTTTACCCAATGACCTCTTTGCATCTCAACAGAATTCATAACATCAAATCAACACATATGACAATAAATCCAACATTAGCCATCAAGGATGGGCTTAACACTCCACAAGGCTGAATTTGAATTGAAGAAGTATGAATAAAGCTTTATACAGGTCATAGAAGTGAGAGGAGAGCCCTCTTTAGCAAATGCTATCAAGGAGGATGCTACCAAAAAGTTGGATGAATGTCTAAGCAAACAAAGAACTCATTCCATGGGGAAGAATGGACTTGGCTATATTGAAAAGTCAAATGAGAGGGTAAAAAAGAAGAAAATTGTATTTGTACCTGAAAGCAAACACAATGATGGTATGGAGAAAAGAAAACAACCCAAGCTAAAATAGGTTAGGAAAGATATGATGAAAACTCCTATCCAAAGGAGACAGGTTGTCCATGATAGAAAGAAGGTTGTCATAATAGTTGTTGAAGATAGGGGATATGAAGTTAGTGAAAGAAGAAAATTCATATTTGAAGGATTTTACTAGAGCTGTAGTAAGTATGGGCATAAGGTCAATGTGTGTTAAAGTAATGGGCCTATAATAAAGAGGAATGTGAGGTAAGAGTCTAGGGGGAGACTTTATTAAGAAAAAAGACAATCTCAAGTAAAAAAAAGTCAAATTCCATTAAGAAACAGATTTGATTTTTTGAAAGAAACTTGTGGAAGATATGAAAAGGCTGGACATATTGTTGAGGAATGCTTGACATTACTACCCAATCAAAGAATGCAAAGGGGAACACCTACACATGCTTTTATGTTTTGTTAAGGAAGAAGAAAAGGAATGGAAATGACTATGGATGTAGAAGTAGCATTAAAAGCTTTCAAGAAAGAAAAGCCATGGATCCTAGATAGTGGTTGCTCTTCACATATGACAGGAGACTCCAAGTTACAAAAGGAAGTAGAAAATATAATGTAGAGTCAGTCACATTTGGCAATAATGGTACTTTAAAGATTAAAGGTGTTAGTGTTGCTGAAATCGGAACAGAAAAGCTAAAATTAGGTGAAGTGCTTTATGTTAAAGGGCTAAAACACAATTTAATCAGTGTTGGCCAACTTTGTGATGATGGGCATGAAGTTACTTTCAGCAAGAGTGATTGCATGATAAAGAGATTAATTGATGGTGCTGTCTTACAAAGGGAGAAAGAACAAATGGAAACTTATACCAATTTTCTAGCAACAAAAACACATGCTATATGAGTACCAAACATGAGAATTTGTTGTGGTATAGGCGATTGGGACATCTTGGACAAAAGAGGTTAAACAAATTGTCCAAAAATAAAGCTATTGTTGTTCCCATAGCCTTGTATAGGTTGTAATTGTTGTCAATTAGGTTTAAGTGTGCAAGAAAGTAAAGCCATATGGAAGGGCAAGAAAGTAAAGCCATATTGAAGGGCAAGAAGGTAAATCCACATAGAAGGGTAAGAACGTAAATCCACCGCGTAAGCCTTAGAGGGGCAAGAATGTAAATTTGCCGCGTAAGCCCTATTAGGGTTTCATAGAAGAGAGTATATAAAGACCTTGAAAGACAAAATTAGGGTAAGGCCAACACAATTGAATACATAGCAAAACACAAAAGTGTGTGGATGGCCAAATAGAGAAAACAGAAAAACACAAGGCCAAAGCACACTTACGGCAAGCAAACGACAGAACAGGGGACAGCAAAATAGAAAAGAAGCAGCCGTCATGAACAATATAGCCGTCATGAACAGTGTAACTGTCGAGAGAGAGAGAAAGAGGAGACGGTCGATGGTTGGGTTGAACGAAGAACAGCCGTCGTCGAAGATAAGAGAGAAAATCCGACAAGGCCAAAGAGGAGAGTGGATGGCAAAGAAATATATGGCCAAATCATAGTGACGGCGAAGGAGAGGAAAAACCCATCAAGGCCAAAAACAGACCACTAGGGAAGGAGAGAAAAAGGAACGACCAAAAAGAAAGACAAAACAGAAAGACCAGATCGGGAACGGGTGAGACTAGATCCGAACTGGAATGGGAATGGGTGAGACGAGACCAGATTGGGAACGGGTGAGAGAGATTTGGTGGCTAGATAGTGGAAGAGAGAGAAAACACAGCTGTTGGAAGAAGGAGAAAAACCCAAACAACCAAAAGAAAAATAGAACGAAGAATGGCCGAGTGAAAAAGAGGTGAATGGAAAAACTCAATTCGGCCAACCAAGAGGGGTACATGGCAAAATAGGGGCTGGATGGGAAAAACAGAAACCACTGGTAGAGAAATCTGGCTGGATGGTAAGAGAGAGAAATCCAGCTGGATAGCAAGAGAGAGAGAAACGGACAGACGAGCCGTGAGACAGTGAGATCGTGAAACAAGGAGACGGGTGAGACCGTGAGACGATGAAAGCAAGAGTTATGTGATACAACGTAGAGAAAAACTTCGGCGAAGCATCGGAAAGAACTCAACGTATTTCCAGATTTCTTCAAGAGAGGTTAGAGAGCGTTGCGGTGAACTTCTAAGCGGCAGTGGAGTAGCCTTTCAATTCAACAGAGGCAAGACAAACTAGAAGAAGGGTAGACACAGTAAGTGACACTCTTTGTATTGTACATGCTTAGTAATTGCAGTAGTGAAAGGAGTAGAGGATTAAGGCATCCATTGTAACTGAAATTCTTAAGTATAGTGGATAGTCTCGGTAAGGGAGAGTCCATACCACCGTGGATGTACGTCACGTTGACGGAACCACGTAAATCTTGTGTGTCCTTAATTTGCTTTACATTTTGTGTTTTGAATTGAGTTGTGAACACAGCTAAAGTATTAGCCAAACCATAACCTAACGAAGACCTAAACAAGAACATCCGAATTGTCTATTAGGCAAGGTGTCTGAAAGGTGACTCTGGGGACTATTGTGATTAGTAGGTAGCAATAGATCTACCTTAGTCGAGTATGAGAAAGAGTTCACTTTTAAGAAGAGGTTGAAGTTGTTCACTTACCTGTAAATTGCGAATTGTGGTGATACTCATTCACCCCCCCCTTTCAGTATCACAAACTAGTAGATCTTAGGGAGAAGTCGAGAACTTCAATTGGTATCAGAGCACGGGTTCACCAGTTTGAAGCTTAACAGCTTGGTGTACTAGTTTGAAGGGATCTAAAAGTTTGACTTGTTCAGTATATTGAGAAATAGAAGCCGGTACCAGCACCAGCACCACTTACAGCAAGAAGGTTCCAATCTTCAACAGAACCAACTACCATATGTGGAGAGCAAGAATGCAAGTGGTATTTGCAACTATGGGCATGAACTTGGTGAAATGCGTATAGGAGGGTTTTGTGGCTCCAGAAGAAGGTAAAGACCCAACCCCAGAGGAGTTAAGGCAATTTGAGATAAATGGGAAGGCCTCAAATGTCATCATTTCAGCATTGACAGATGCTGAGTATGCTAAAGTTATGGACTACAAATCTGCCAAGGAGATATGGGACGGATTGCAGAAAGTCTATGAAGGTGATGGCAGAATGAAGGAGGCCAAGCTTCAAGTGTTCAAGGAGAGATATGAATCTCTCAGAATGCAGAAAAATGAGACAGTCCAAGAGTTCTTCACTAGGGTTATTGATGCTGTAAATGACCTTAGAAGTCATGGGAGGAACAATAAGGACTCATCTATTGTGAAGAAAATTCTGAGAATTCTGCCTGAGAGGTTTGCCTCAAAGGTAGCAGCTATAGAGGAGAGTAGAGATCTCAATTCTATGTCTCTGCATGATCTCCAGTGCAATCTCATTGCATATAAGATGAGGATAAAGTCAATTGAAAGCTCTGCAACAACGAAGGTATCAAAGGAGGCAGCTTTCACAGTTATGAAGCAGTTGAAGATAAAAGAAGAAGAAGAATAATCCAATAAGGATGATGATGATAAGGAGGAAGAAAGTGAAGGTGAAGTGTTGGCTTACTTCAAAAGGAAATTCAAAAAGGGGTCTAAGAAGGGAAAAAGACAGTTGTCCTTGAGATGTTATCGGTGTGGGCAAACTGGACACTTTGCTTCTCAGTGCAAAGTGAAACTTGATGATAAAGATGAGGATGGTGATGATAAGCAGAATTCAAGATGGAGAAAATCATCACTTAAATCAAAGAAGTTCAGTAAGAAGATTGCCAACCCATAAAAGAAGAAGAGAGGCTCATTCAAGAGTTATGTGAGTCAGATAAAAGAAGCTGATGAGGAGGAAGATGAAGAATCATCAGATGAGCATGCGTTTATGGCATCAGCTCAAGGTGGTAGTTCAACCTCTGAAGAGGAAGAGGAGGTTGATGAAGAAGAGCCAGATCTTGAAGCTGAGCTGGAAGCAACTTCAAAGGAGATAATTAGAAGGGTCAGAACCATAAGAAAGTTGGAGGCCCATATAAAACAAGTTGAAGTAAAGTCTGAGGAAGCTGAAAGTCAAAAGGATGAAATAAGGGCTGAACATGTTGACTTGAAGAGAAGATTTGAAGAATAGATCAAAATATGTGAAGACCTTATAATAGAGCTTGGCTCAAGGACTTCAACAATTGAAAAAATGGAGATAGAGTTGCTGAGACTTTAGCAACAACTTAAAAAGAGTGAGAAGAACTTGAAGAAGTTAGAAGTGGTAGGAGAAACAAGCTCTGCAAGAGAAAAGAAGAATGAGACTTTGCCACTGAAGTTGAAAGAGAAGGCTGTGACTCAGGTGAAGATAACTGAAGAAGAGGAGACAGTTATCAAACCAAAGCCAGGGCCAAAAATGATGTATATGGTTAAAGAGCAGTTGCCCATAGCTGCTACGTCTTAGAAAGAAAAGAAAGTCAACCAGCAATGGTCTACGGCTGAACAGAAGAAGGAGAAGAAGGTGATTGAAATGAAAGTCACACAAGCAAAGAAGCCAGTTACTTTGCCTACACAGCAAGTGATGAACAGAAGAAGACAAGCTGTGATCAGACCTAAGAAGAGGCAGTTTCAAGATCATTACCTTTATTGTGGAGTTTGGGGTCATAAGGCGAGCAACTGCTGGTGGAGAAGGCCAGTATATGTCTCCAACTTGAGAAGATACGATGCTGCATATAGGGGGAGACAATACAAAATTCAGAGGAGAACACCTATCGTGAGTTCTTGCACATACTGTAAAAGGCAAGGACACACTAACGAGGATTATTGGTGGAAGCCCAACCCAGTACCTTCAAAGAACCAATTTGCTATATTGGCAGACTTGGAACAGTGTGAAAGGTGCAGGCAGGATGGCCATAATGCCAAGAGATGCATGACACTTCTCCCTGAGCAAGAGAAGGCACTCAAT
Source organism: Ceriops tagal (assembly GCA_021533255.1). Lineage (NCBI taxonomy): Eukaryota > Viridiplantae > Streptophyta > Magnoliopsida > Malpighiales > Rhizophoraceae > Ceriops > Ceriops tagal. The sequence continues at coordinate 4,148,130 of CM038607.1, forward strand.
GGCACAGTGAAAACAAGTGGTGCAGTCAAAGCTAAGAAAAAGGAGAAAGCTATCTTCCAGCCAATTCAAAAGAATGAATAAAGAGCAAAATTGGAGGTGGCTGATATAGCTGAAATTGCACTCAAAGCTGACTACAAGGATAAGTAGTGGATCCTTGATAGTGGATGCATTTCACACATGATGGGAGATAAGAGTAAATTGTCAAAGCTAAACAAGTCAAGAAAAGGCAGAGTCAAGTTTGGCAATGATGATTCACTCAATATCAGTGGTCAGGGGTCAATGAATATTGGAAAAGGAAAGCTGAAAGATGTTATGCATGTTGAAGGACTCAGATATAATCTAGCATCTGTCAGCCAACTATGCAATGATGACCATAAAGTGATATTCACAAAAACAGGTTGCCAAGTAAAGAGTAAAGAAGGCAATACTATTGCAACCGAGAAGAGAACAGCTGGAAATTTGTACGTAATTGATGAGGACAAGACAAACAGTTGTTTACTCACCAAAGAAGAAGAAAATCAACTCTGACATAAGAGGCTGGGACACTTATCACAGAAGAACATGAGGAAGCTAACCACTACTCATGCAATTAGAGACATTCTTGACCTCAGGAGAGAGAAAGAGTATGTTTGCTCAGCATGCTTTAAAGGAAAACATGCCAAAAAGCAGTACAAGACCAAAGAGTTCAGTTCTAAAGCAGTGCTTGACATTGTGCATACTAATTTGTGTGGACCGATAAGGATAAAAGGGTTAAAAGGTGAGAGGTACTTCATTTTGTTTGTTGATGATTATTCGAGAAGGACCTACCTCATACACCTCAAACACAAGTCAGAAGTTTTGAATTGCTTCAAGAGATACAAAAGATTGGCTAAAAATGAGAGTGGATAGAAGATCAAAGTATTGAGGTCAGATCAAGGCACTGAATTTACAAATGAAGCTTTTGAAGATTATCTTAAGAAGCATGGAATTCATCATCAAATGGTGTTGTGGTTGAGAGGAAAAATAGAGCTGTGGTTGAAATGGCGAGAACTCTACTGCTGGAATCCAAGCTTCACACAAGATTTTGGATAGAAGCAACATTTACTGCCGTGCATCTACTAAACAGAGTCTTACTAAGGCCCAATATTGATAAGACTCCATATGAGCTATGAAGTGGGAAGAAGACAACAGCCAAGTATCTCAGAGTCTTTGGCAGCCCATGTTTTGTGAAGAACAAGGAGCAAAACTTGGGAAAATTCAACGCTAGGTCTGATGAAGGCATCTTTGTGGGATACTCAGAAAAGACAAAAGGTTACAAAGTTTTCTTGCATAAGCTGGGAAAAGTGATCACTTCCAGTGATGTCAGAATAGATGAGAACTAGAAAACAATGCAGAATGGAGAAGTTGAGGACAATGAAGAAGATGACTTCAATGTAGATGAAGAATTAGACCAACCTGAAGAAAAGGAACAAGAAGTAAGTTCAGATTCGGAGAAAAGTGAGTCTGAAGATGAAGAAAGAGATCCTCTTGCAACTAAGATGGTGCAAGGAAGAAAGACAAAGAAAACGTGGACCAGTGCTCATCAAGAAAATCAGATCATAGGTAACCCATCAGCAAGAGTTACAACAAGAAGAAGAATTGTGGGAGCTACTACTTTACTCTCACAGGCTGAACCTAAATCTGTTAAAGAAGCTACACAAGATCTAACTAAATCTCTGTCCACAGAGCTATATAAAAAGTACAGATTGAGTCTATCTGTGCAAATGCCTCCTCAAGCCTGAAAATCAGGTGAATCCTCCATCTCTACTTTGTGAGTTTTTCAGATTTGTAATTGGTTGGAAAAGGGGGAGAGAAACAACAGTGCAGCGGGAGCTGTTAAGAAAGGGGGAGTGCATATTCAGGGGGAGTTGAAACTGTTGCATAGTGGCTTTTGTTATGAGTGTTGCCAACAATTACAAAGTGGGAGATTGTTATTCCCACAGCCTTGTATGGGTTGTAATTGTTGTCAACTAGGTTTAAGTGTGCAAGAAGGTAAAGCCATATGGAAGGGCAAGAAAGTAAAGTCACATGGAAGGGCAAGAAGGTAAATCCACATAGAAGGATAAGAATGTAAATCCGCCGCGTAAGCCTTGGAGGGGCAAGAACGTAAATCTGCCGCGTAAGCCCTATTAGGGTTTCATGCAAGAGAGTATATAGAGACCTTGGAAGACAAAATTAGGGTAAGGCCAATACAATTGAATACATGGCAAAACACAAAATTGTGTGGACAGCCAAATAGAGAAAACAGAAAAACACAAGGCCAAAGCACACCGACGGCAAGCGAACAACAAAATAGAAAAAGAAGCAGCCATCATGAATAGTGTAGTAGTTGTGAATAGTGCAGCCATCGAGTGAACAGTAGCCATCGTGAACAGTGTAACTGTCGAGAGAGAGAGAAAGAGAAGACGGTTGACGGCCGGGCTGAACGAAGAACAGTCGTCATTGGAGATAGGAGAGAAAATCCAACACGGCCAAAGAGGATAGTGGACAGCGAAGAAATATAAGGCCAAATCAAAGTGACGACAAAGGAGAGGAAAAACCCGACAAGGCCAAAAACAGACCACCGGGGAAGGAGAGAAAAAGGAGCAGCCAAAAAGAAAGACGGAACAAAGAGACCAGATTGGGAACGGGTGAGAGAGATCCAGCGGCTAGACAGTCGAAGAGAGAGAAAGCACAGTCGTTGGAAGAAGGAGAAAACCTGAACGGCCAAAAGAAAAATAGAACGAAGAACGACTGAGTGAAAAAGAGGTGAATGGAAAAACCCGATTTGGCTAACCAAGAGGGGTACACAGCAGAACAGGGGCTGGACAGGAAAAACAGAAACCACCAGTAGAGAAATCCGGTTGGACGATAAGAGAGAGAAATCCAGCAGTAAGGGAGAGAAATCCGACGGTAAGAGAGAGAAATTTGACTGGACAGCAAGAGAGAGAGAAACAGATAGGCAAGCCATGAGATAGTGAGATCGTGAAACAAGGAGACGGGTGAGACCATGAGACGGTGAAAGTAGAAGTTGTGTGATACAACATAGAGAAGAATTTCGGCAAAGCATCAGAAAGAACTCAACATATTTCCAGATTTCTTCAAGAGAGGTTAGAGAGCGTTGCGGTGAAATTCTAAGTCGTAGTGGAGCAGCCTTTCAATTCAACAGAGGTAAGACAAGCTAGAAGAAGGGTAGACACAGTAAGTGACACTCTTTGTATTGTACTTGCTTAGTAATTATAGTAGTGAAAGAAGCAGAGGATTAAGGCATCCATTGTAACTGGAATTCTCAAGTACAGTGGATAGTCTCAGTAAGGGGAGTCCCTACCACCGTGGATGTACGTTGACAGAACCACGTAAATCTCGTGTGTCCTTAATTTGCTTTATGTTCTGTGTTTTGAATTAAGTTGTGAATGCAGCTAAAGTATCAGTTAACCCATAACCTAACGAAGACCTAAACAAGAACATCTGAATTGTCTATTAGGCAAGGTGTCTAAAAGGTGACTCTGGGGACTATTATGATTAGTAGGTAACAATAGATCTACCTTAGTCAAGTTTGAGAAAGAGTTCGCTTTTAAGAAGAGGTTGAAGTTGTTCACTTACCTGCGAATTGTGAATTGTGGTGATAATGATTCAGCACCCCTCTCAGTATCACAAACTAGTAGATCCTAGGGAGAAGTCGGAAACTTCAGCTATGAAAGATGTACCCAAGAGAAAGAAATGCAATTTGTAGCATGTGTCAAAAAGGGAAGATGGTGAATGCTACCTACAAAAATATGGAGATTCAAACAAAGAAGCCATTGGAGCTCATTCATTCGAATGTTTATGGGCCTATGCAACAAATATCATCAACGGGTGATAGGTACTTCCTCTTTTTTATTGATGATTTTACAATAATGACTTGTATTATATTCTTGAAACATAAATCAGATACTCTCAATAATTTTAAGAGCTATAAGAGGCTGGCTGAAAATCAGTTAGGGAGAAGAATTAAAAGACTCAGGATAGACAATGGGATAGAATATACTTGCAGTGAATTTGAGAATTATTTGGAGAAGCATGGAGTAAAGTATGAATATTCTATTCCTTACACACCTTAACAAAATAAAGTGGTTAAAAGAAAGAATAGAAGCCTAGTGGATATGGCAAGGACCATGTTGGCTGAGCATGGTACCTCACATAGCTACTGGAGAGAGGCTATCACTGTTGTCACTCAAATTCAAAATAGATGCTTGATGAGACCATATATAGAGAAGACACCCTATGAGCTATGGAATGGAAAAAAGCCAAGTGTAAAACATTTTAAAGTATTTAAAAGCCCATGCCTCATTAAAATCAAAGGCAAGAATCTTGGACAATTTGATGAGAAGGTTGATGAAGGCATATTCTTGGGCTATATACCAAATGGAAGAGGCTTTAAATGTTACAACAAAAGGTTGCAGAAAATTGTGGATAGCTTTGATGTTAAAGTGATTGAAGATGGTTCCATAATACAATCACAACATGAGGAATCTGAAGATGCTTTGTGTGATAATGAAAAGGAATCTAAAAGTGATAAATTAAAGGCTGTTCAGCATGAGGAAGACATTGATTCATAGATTACAAGTGATGAAGAAGAAGAATCAAGGCATTCCTAAACTCATAGAAGAGTCAGAGCTAAAGTTGAGGCTAAAAGCATTATTGGTAGTAAGAGGATTCTGTATAGACTAGGAGAAGACTAAAAGGTGGTGAACAAACCTCATTGACCTCTGGGGTTGAACCCAAGTTAGTGGAAGAAACATTAAAGCACAAGGAATAGTTGTGTACTATGAATAAAAAGCTTGATCAAATTGAAAAGAACAACACTTGGTATTTAGTTCTTAGATCTAAGGGAAAAACATCATTGGAACCAAGTGGGTGTTCAAAAATAAGCTCAATGAAAATGGTGAGGTTGTAAGAAATAAGGCAAGACTTGTCTGCAAAGGCTACTCACAAGTAGAAGGTGTTGATTTTAAAGAGACCTTTGCTCCTATGGCCAAACTTGAAGCAATCAGAGTATTCATAGCCATTGTTGCTCAAAGAAATTACAAAGTTTATCAGATTGATGTGAAGTCTACATTTTTGAATGGAGAGCTTGAAGAAGAGGTATTTATTGAATAGTTTGATGGTTTTATACTTGATCATGAAGGTTCAAATGTGTGCAAATTGAAAAAGGCTTTATATGACTTAAAGCAAGTTCCAAGAGCATGGTATTCCAAGTTAGATACATGTCTCAAATATATGAAATTTAGAAAAGGAAATGTGGATAGCAACTTATACATAAAGGAAGATAAATAGGGCCAATTAATTATTGTGGTTTATGTTGATGACATAATTTTTACCGCTAAAAAAAAGGCCCTTTACATTGCTTTTGTCAATCAAATAAAGAAGAAGTTTGAGATGTTAATGCTAGGTGAAATGAAATTCTTCTTAAGGTTACAAGTTTTGCAAAGCAAGGCTGGAAATTTCCTTTCCTAAGAAAAATATACTTGTGAGCTATTAAAAAGGTTTGGGATGGAGAACTCTAAAGAAGTAAGCACTCCCATCATTGTTGGAACAAAGTTAAGCAAAGATAACGAAGGCAAAATGGTTGATTGGAAGGAATATAGAAAGTTGATTAGAAGTTTACTGTATTTGGTAACATCAAGGTCTGATCTTGTTTTTGTTGTAACACTTTGTGCTAGATTTTAAAGTGAGCCTAAGGAATCTCACCTCATGGTTGCTAAAAGAATTCTGAGATATGTTAAGGGCACAACACATTATGGGCTGCTTTATGATTGAAGTGGATAGCTTAATTTATATGGGTATACAAATGTTGATTGGGTTGGAAATTGTGATGACTAAAGGTCAACGTCAGGTGGTGCATTTTATTTGGGTAGTAGATGTGTTTCATGACACAGCAAGAAGCCAAATTCAGTGACCCTAAGCACTACAGAGGTTGAATATGTGGTTGTTACTCAAGCTTGTACTCAAATGTTATGGATGAAACAACAACTTGAAGATTGAAGGTGGATGTGCACCTACCATTCTTAATTGGTTGTGACAACCAAAATGCCATCAATTTATCAAAGAATCCTATCCAACACTCTAGATGTAAACATATTGAAATCAAGTACCACTTCATTAAAGAAAAAGTGGAGAAAAATGAAGTAAAACTAAAGTATGTGCCTACTGCAGAGCAAGTTGTCGATATATTCACCAAACCTTTGTCAAGAGAGATTTTACAAAAGTTAAGGCTGAATTTATGTATTCAGCTATCCCTTAGAGGCTAAGGTATGCCTCTAACCCCTTTCCTCTTCCCTTTTCCATTATTTTTTGGATTTGTTGTCAAAGGGGGAGATATTTTGCATAAATCCAAAGAAAGTACATATTAATCAAAAGGGGGAGTAGCTTGATAAATCTGAAGGAGAGAATCAAATAAAGGGGGAGAAATTGTCAAGGGGGAGAAGCAGAAAAAAGAGGAAGTTAAAGGTTGTTTCAAATCAGAATTATGCCTATATGCAAAAGGGAGATGTATGTTTTAAGGGGAACTATGAATGTCTAAAGCTGCTTAATTGCTAATTTTTGGATTTAAGGTGTTGCCAACAAATCCAAAGAGGGAGATTGTTGAGCCCATCTTTGATGGTGAATGTTGGATTTGTTATCAATAGCATCTTATAGATTTGTCCTTATTGATTTAATGTTATGAGTGCCTTTTATATGTATTTGCTGCATTTACAATGTGTTGGCAGCATCAGCCAATGAGCAACCTATTAAGGCAGAAGCCAAGGAAATTGCTCAGGATCTGGCAATACAAGTTATGGCCTGCCTATAGGTGTAATTTGTATCTGTCAAGGATATTCCTGAAAGCATTATGAATAAGGAAAAGAAGCTTAAGATGTAGAGAGATCATTTGTCAAAATTGTTAATGACAGGTTAACCCTAAATTCAATGGGTTAATGTTGACCGTTAATCCTAAATTTTAAGAGTCAATGCTGATTGTTTATTGTAGGGCAATCTTTGGGAATCAATGCTAACCATTGATCATAGGGCAACCTTAAACTCAAGGCTTATAAATATCCATGTAGCTGCCAAAAGAGTGTGTGTGTGTTGTAGAAACAACATAAAGTGCATGGCAGAATATAAGAGGGGAAGAAAATGTGTTTTGTAAAATGCAAGAAAGAGTGCTGTAGAATGCCAAGAGAGAATAGCAAAGAGTAGCCACCGAAAGGAAAAGGAGAGAATGATAAAGAGTAGCTACCAAGAAATAAAGGAGAAAACTTACCAAGGCAGAAGGAGGTAGCACAAGCAACAGAAGAAAGGAGAGAACTTGCAAATGAGAGATTGGCAAAGGTTGAGGAAGGAGAGAACTGGCAATAAGAAGAAGAAAATCCATTTTTTTGCAATAGCAACTTATGTACATTGAGTAATCCTTCTAAGGGATGTTTTTGTCATAAACTTTTTATGTACTTAAAAAAAGGTGGGAGACCCTTGGAGTGATCGGGAGATCATTGTAAGTAGTTAAAGAGTGATCCTTCCACAATATCAGCTGTATCCCTTGATAAAAAGAGTGGATCGTATGATCTAGGAGTGATCCTGTCACACTGTGGACCTCACACATTATGGGTGAACCACGTAAAACATTTTATGTGTTCTCGGGTACTTATGCTTGCGTGATATTCATATGATCATTCTTGTATAAAGAAGTAAGATAAAATTAGGTTATAGAGGTTTAATTGAGATAAATTCGTAAAAAGTAAGCATCTCACATTGATTCATTCCCCCTCTCTCTCAATGTTAGACTTAAGAAGGTCCTCATCAATGTTGGCTAAGGCTTTATTAATTATATAAGTACATTGAATGGCACCATGTTAAGTTATCATACGGGTTTTTAGAACAACTTTTAAACAAAATAAGAATAAATTTATTGTTAGCCAATTTATGAAGTTTGTCCTCATCTTAGGGTTATTAATTTAAGAATAAATAGACTTGATTTCATTATTAAAAGTAAAAACGATTTATGATAGTTAAAAAGTGAAAAAATTTCTTTTGTATTCTTCATTGAACTTTGAGAACTTATTAAGATTATTCTTTTGTGGTGTTTTAACCTAACTTATCACTCGTAAATCCTTCATTTTCTAAACTATGATGTCTATATCCTTTTTTATATCTTAGGTTCATCTTCCTTTAAACATTGGGTCTTGATTTCTTGTTTGATTCTTTATGTGTGTTGGGTTCTTAAGTCACGTATTTTGGGGTTTACATTAATTAGTATCAAAGCTTTAAGGTTTAAATAAGGTTTGCATATTTAAATTTAAGTTTTTTATTTTATGTTTTTTTTTTGGCCATATTCTATGCCCTTTTTGTTCCATGTATTTGTAAACCATATCTTTAAATTTATGCAAAAAGCCAAAAAAAGAAGAATTGAAAACAAAAACAGAGAGAAAGAAGAAAGAAAGAAAAAAAGATAGAAAAAAGAATAAGAGAAAGAATTTAATTAGATTAGACATCATACAATATAAGGAAGTCCTAAATTAAAAGAGTAAACCTTATTTCTTTCTAATTCTTACAAGGATTTAGATTTTTTTAATCTTTTTTTTGTCTTGCAATCTAACCTTGTTATTTTCCTCCAATCTATAACCTACATTCAGTGTACTTTATGAAATTTCTTTGATTTTGATTTGTTAAAATTTATTGGTTACAAGGTGGCTTTGATTAAGGTTGTTTAGTACAATAATGAATTAAAATAGGAAATTTAAGTGGTAAAAAGGCAAGTTTGTAAACACATATTAAGAAAAAACCTTAAAAAGTTTAAACACCATGGTATGTGACATTATTCTTATGTGAAACTGATGAGAAAGTGTTTGTGAGGTATCTAACAATCTTGACATAAGTAATAATTTGAGGATGAATCCTTTTAAATAGAGGAGGAGTGATAAGATCCATAAAGAAGCTAATGCAAGGAGGACTTCTAAGGATCCATTAAGGATTTGAGTAGGGCTAATAAAATATTTAAAGCTTAAAAAGATGAAAGAGGTACTTAGCAAGTTAATTAAAAAAGTTTGTGGGCTAGTGAAACTAAATCAAGCTTGAAGGACAACAAAACATATCTTAATGTAAGCTAAAGATTTATTAATTGTATAAGTATGTAATGGGTTTATGTTAAGTGATTCTAAAAGTTTATAAAACAACTTATAAACAAAATAAGAATAGATTTGTTGTCACCCTTTAAGGAAGTTTGTCTTTATCTCTAGGGTTGTTGATTTAACCTATAAATAGGATTGATTTTATGGTTAAATAGGGCAAACAATTTATGTGAATTGAGACGTGAATATTTTTCTTTGTATTCTTCATTAAACTTTAAGAACTTATCATGATTATTGTCCTATGACATTTTAACCCAACTTATCTCTCCCAAATCCGTTCTTTTCTAGAGTCTGGTATCTATATCATCCTTTATACCTTATGATGTGAACCCCAAGAGATATACCTCAGGGACATAACCTACATAAAGAATCAAACAAGAATCTAAAAAAACTAAATCAGATTTTAATCTCACAAAACCTAGATTCAATATTTGAAGGAACATGAACTTAAGGTATAAAGAAGGATATGAATGTCACAATCCAAAAAAGAAGGGATTTAGGTGTGATAAGTCATATTGAACAGTACAAGAAGAGTTAAATCTTGATAAGGCCTTTAGTTTTTGGAAGAATTAAAGGAAAATTTTTTATTTTTTATTTTATTAATGAATTTTTCCTTTAATAATAAAATCAAGCTCATTTATAGGTTAAATTAATAGCCCTAACTTTAAAGATAAGAACAAACTTTCTAAATAACCTAATGAATCTACTTATATTTTTTTAGAGTTGCAAAATCTCTTACAATTGCTTAACACAAACCCCTTCAACATACTTATACAATTAATAAAGACTTAGCTTGTATTAAGATATACTTTGTTATCCTTCAAGCTAAAATTAATTACATGGGCCTAAATTTCTTTAACAACTACTAAGTGTCTCTTTTATCCTTTTAACTCTTAAATTTGTCATTGTCCCTTCTTAAATGCTAATGGATCCTTAAAAGCCCTTTATGGATCTCATCACCTTAGGTTTATGTGTGTTAAGCCTTTAAGCTATGTCTTTTAAGGTTCACATCAAGATCCAATTTGTAGGTGTTATTATTATTCCTTACAATTACTTGGAATGGTCTATCTCCACTTGGTTGAAACTTTGAACACCTTTGTGCAAGGAATCTCTCCTTACCCATTTACACTCAAATCCAATCACTGAGTTTAAAAACTATCTTTTGTCCTTTAGCTTGGTTTGTATATTACTAAGTCCTCTTTTCTTTGTGATGATACACCTTTTCATGCAATTGCTTATCAAATTCAACTTTTTTCTTGCAATTCAAACTAGCTCATTCCTCAATAGGTAAAGGTAATAAATCCAAAGCGATAATTGAATTAAATTCATAAACAAACTCAAATAGAGAAAAATTTGTTGCTGAATGGAAGCAAATTTAACATGTAGCAAACAATTTTTTGAAATCTTCAATTTCTTTTCAATGATAGTACACAATAAGGTTGTTAATGTTTTATTAACCATTTTAATTTGTCTATCAATTTGACGATGACATGTAGTAAAAAAGAAATAGTTTAATGTCCAACTATCCCCATAAAGTCTTCCAAAAGTAGCTTAATAACTTAACATCTCAATCCTAAACAATAGTTCTTGGAATGTCATTTAAACACATAATTTCCTTGAAGAACAAATTTGCTTTATTGGTTATGTTAGTTTTATAGGATGGAATGAAATGTGCTATCTTAAAAAACCTATCAATAGTAATAAAAATAAAATCCTTTCCCTTTTTTAACTTAAGTAAACTTAAAACAAAGTCTATAAATATGTTTTTATGTGATTGAAATTTAATTTAGCTTTCTTGGGTTTTTTTTATTCCTTTGTGCATATTAAGACCTTAAGTCACATATTGCAAGATTCACATTAGTTGGTATTAGAGCTTGGCTCTATATTAAATTTGCTTATCTAAATTTAAGTTTTTTTTTCTTTTTTTTCTTTTTACCTTTTATTTTTGAATCCACAAACCCTAGTTTATCTTTTTTTTGTCTATAAATTAGTGTAAAAAGAGAGAGAGAGAGAGAGAGAGAGAGAGAACATAAATAAGATGAGAAAAAATAGAAAAAAAAAAAAAGAATGTTTGAGCTCAACTCTAACACTACCATTTATTTCTCATTTTGTCGTCCAAGTTTCTCCTCTAAATTTAACTCTTTAACTTATTTTCTTTGAGTCTACTTAATTAAATTTGTTTACCTTGACATCTTTTTTTTATTTTTTAATTTCTTGTTATTTATTAATTCAATTTTACCCAATTTATTTTATTTTATAAATTTAATTAATTCAATCCATTTTCTAATCTTTTCATTTATTTTTTTTAGTTCTTTAAAGAGTTGAAATAGAAAATTTGAGTGGTCATATTAAACCTCCCCTATGTGTTTCCCTCACTAATAATTTTCTTAAAGAACTCTTAGGCATACATAATGTATTTTCTCTAAACAATAAAGATTTTCAAAGGAAGCCTTTTCATATACATTAAACATGATAAGGACCTTTTTAGGTTTCACATTGAGAGGAGGAGAGGGTGAATCAGTGTGAGATGCTTGCTTTTTATAAATCATTCTGGATTAACCTTTGTGACTTGTTAGAGTCGATGATTCAATTTTTATCTTTCTTCTTTACATGAGAGTGACTATATAGATATTAATCAAATGCAAGCACCCAAGAACACATGTTAATTTTTACATGATTTACCCACAATGTGTAAGCTATGTCCACAGTGTGATAGGATCACTCCTAAATTACACAATCTACTCTTGTTATCATGGGATACAATAATGTTGTGGAAGGATCACTTCTTAACCACTTCCAATGATCTCCCGATCACTTAACGGATTGATCTTTTAATCACTTGAAGGTTTGATCTCCTAATCATTCTAAGGTTTGATATCCCAATCACTAAATGAGTTGATCTCTTGATCACTCCAAGGGTCTCCCACCCTTTTTTAATAAGTTTATCAAAAGGTTAGTGATTAATACTTTCTTAAGAAGAATCACTCAATGTGCATAGGCTACTGTTGCAAAAAATGGATCTTCTCCTTCCTTACTGCCAATCTTTACTCAAGCCTTACCAATCTCTTCTCTATAGGTTATCTTTGTTGCAAGTAATCTTTGTTGCAGGTTCTCTCCCCCTCTTATTAGTGTTGCCTCCTTTGACCTCGACAAGTTTTCTCCTTTGCTGCCGGGGCTACCTGCTTCTACTTTGGCAAGTTCCTTTTCCTACTATTGGTGCTGCCTCACCTGTTGCCTTGGTAGGTTACCTCACCTGCTACCTTGGCATGTTGCCTCACCTACTACCTTGGCAGGTTCTCTTCCCCTGCTGCCAGTGCTGCCTCTCTTACTGCCTTGGCGGATTGCTTCACTTGCTCCTTTGGCAGGTTGCTTTACCTATTGTCGGCGCTGCTTACCCAATTACTAGGGCACGTTTTCTCCTCTGCTATTTTAAGCTGCCAAACGTACTGCTGGGGCATGTTTTCTCTTTTATTGCTATAAGCTGCCAGACTTGCTATCGAGGCACAAGTTGCTGGACTTGCTGTTGGGACACTTTTTCTCCTTTGCTGCTGCAAGTTGTTGGACTTGCTACTGGGCCATGTTTTTTCCTCTTGTTACTAGTGCTGCCTGCCCTACTGCTGGGGCAAGTTTTCTCTTATACTATTGGTGCTTACACTTGTTGCCTTCTACTGGTTGTGCTTGCACTTGCTGCCTGCTGCTGCAACCTATTAGTTATACCTACACTTGCTAATTGTGCCTACTGCTAATCGTACCTACACTTGCTAGTATTTTTGGTTGCCCTAGCTGCTATTGCTACACACCTTTGTTGCTATTGTTGGTTGTGTTTCACCTAATCTAATTGCTTGTTATGATTCACTTACTGTTAGTTGCTGCAAGCTGCTAAATGTGCTACAAGTTGCTAGTTCTGTTGCAAGATCCCTCTTTGGTGGCTGCTGCACGTCCTTCTCTTCTTGGGGTGGTTGTTGCATGTTGTCCTCTCCTTGGTGTGGCTATTGCACATTTTTCTCTCCTTGGCATGGCTATTGCACATCTCCTCTGGTTTAGTGTGGCTACTGCAACTTCTTGATTGGTTTGGCTGGCTGCTACCTTCATCTTCTTCCTTTGGTTTGGCCAGTTGTTACCTTTTTCTTCCTTTGGTGTGGTTACCAGCTACTACAACCCCCCC
>CM038607.1:4166786-4183530 GCA_021533255.1 Ceriops tagal
TTTTTTTTGCTGTGTATTACTTTGGCCGGTTCCTCTGTGTTACCATGTTAGTGTTCTGTCGCACTGGTTTTGCCATGCTGGTTACCGTGCTGGTTTTGCCGTGCTGGTTTTCTCTCTTCCAACCGTTGGTGTTTTGTGTTTTGGTTTTTTCTCTCTTGTGTTTTACCGTGTATTCAATTGTATTAGCCTTACCCTAGTTTTGTCTTCCAAGGTCTTTATATACTCTCTTCCATGAAACCTTAATAGGGCTTACTTATGGTGAATTTACTGTCTTGCCTTTACGCAGCGGATTTACTTTCTTGCCCTTCCTTGTGGCTTTACCTTCTTGCACACTTAAACCTAGCTGACAACAATTACAACCCATACAAGGTTGTGGGAACAACATTTTCTTTCCTTTCTTTCCCTTTTTTCTTCTCTTAACCTCAATTTCTTTTCTTTTCTCTTATTCACTTTCTTAATTGTTAATTGATCTTCATAAATTTAAGTAATAGGTTTATCATTAATTACAAAAGAGTACTTATTCTTAAACCTATCATGCATTACTCATTGGTTATATTGATACGATATTTCAAACAAAATAAGCTTAATATGCATAAGTACAACATCATACAAGACCTCATTAGTATAACTCTCGATAGTAAAGATACTAACACTTATTTACATCAACCTCTCTATATTTATTCAAACATTGAAACTTATATGACCTAAAGTGCTTAATGGTAGGTAAATTAAACTTTTTAAATAGAGCAATCTACATTTGTATAGTTATCTCAAGCAAAGATCATGCTACATACCTTATCTTTAATGTGACAATATGTATGGATGATGTTATCTTTCTACACTTCATCATCTTCCTTGTCTTGTGCACATAATTCTTGTTTAGTCACTAATGCATCTTCCTCAATTGGGTGCTCCTTTCCATCATAAGCATTCTCCAATGGTGGCATAAAGTCATTATTGGATTGACTTTCAATCTCAACATCACCATCACCTTCACTCCACAAACCGTAATACACATATTAGGACACTAAGATGCAATATATCCCCTTCCTTAATAGTTAAAACATTTGACATCTCAATTTTTACTAGGTTGGGAATTATAATTACTTTTCTCCTTGTTAGGACTCAATTGCTTAGTCTTGTAAAATTTGGCCTCGAGCTTATAATTAGCACTCCCTTTCCTCTTATTCCAATTTAACTTCTAAGATGATGTAGAACCCAAATTCTATCCAAATCATGGAAAACCCTACCATTTAAGTTGCCTCTCCCACCAAATAACAACATAATTAGTAAATCCAATGGCAATAAGTTTTACCTTTGTCTCTTCAGAGTAATTATGGCAATCAAAAACTAACTCAACCTTTTTTTCCCATTCTAAGTAGGCTTAATGACCATTTTTCCCTTAAAATGAAGAAAATTTCATTTTAAGGCTACCCAAATCATGGTCATAATAGGTATAATGCCTCCTAAGATTTCTTTGACAACATATGTTATTAGCAATTCTAACCAGAGTAGCTAGATGATCAAAATTAGCATCATTGTCTCCATTGTCATTGTAGTCACCATCATCATTATAGTCATCATTATGATTATGCCTATCTTACCTTTATATATCAAGAACTTCATGTGCTTGTTCCTTTTGCAAATCAACAACAATAGCATGTTACCTCTCCATCTAACTCTCATCTCAATAGACACAACATTCATGCACTTAAACTATTGTTACATATTTTAGAGCATGAACAAATCATCCTTCCTACCTACCTCACTCACTCCCTTGTCTTTTGAGGTCATATTTTTAATCTACACTAAAAAAATATTAAGAATAACTTCACATAAATTCCCTCATGTGTTTCTCTTAATTATCGTCATTCATCCTTTGTGTTTACTTCCCTACAATGGCATTTCTTATAATGAACTTATACTTTTTCCTTTTACCACTCTATCTTCCCTTTCCAGCTCTTAAGGAACTAAAATAACTAAATTAAAAAGATTAATCTTATACAAACCAATCTCACAAAATAAAGTAAATGGAAAATAATTAAACTAATGAAAAATAAGAAGTTAGAAAATGACAAATAGACATAAAGGAAAACAAATTTAATGGACTAAAGTTAAAGAAAACAAATTAAATAGTTAAAGCTAGAGGACCACTTTGATGAAAAAACCAAAAAATAGATGCCAAAATTAGAGTTAATTAAAGAAAACTAATGTGGCTAGTTTCACTTTTTTTTTTAATAATTTAATTGCTAACACAAAACATGAATAGAACACTTAAAGATAACAAATAGACTTGAAAACAATGTTTTTTTTCTTGGTTATACACTCCAATAAATGACAAAAGTAAGAAAAATTATAAATGAGCATAATAATGCATTTAAATAGGAATGCACTCAATAGATGAAGTGAACAAGAAATAAATAAATCTCAATACAATAATTAGAATAATTAATTGATACAACTTGATTTAGAGCAAAGTTTTAATACTAGTTCATTTGAGTCCCAAAAGATATAGCCTAAGGACCCAACATGTATAAGGAATCAAATAAGAAGTCAAGAAAGTTAAATCAAATTTCAATTGAAGTTCTCGACTTCTCCCTAGGATCTACTAGTTTGTGATACTGAGAGGGGGGTGAATTAGTATCACCACAATTCGCAATTCGCAGGTAAGTGAACAATTTCAATCTCTTCTTAAAAGTGAACTCTTTCTCAGACTCGACTAAAGTAGATCTATTGCTACCTACTAATTACAATAGTCCCCAAAGTCACCTTTCAGACACCTTGCCTAATAGACAATACGGATGTTCTTGTTTAGGTCTTCGTTAGGTTATGGGTTAGCTAATACTTTAGCTGCATTCACAACTCAGTTCAAAACACAGAATGCAAAGCAAATTAAGGACACACGAGATTTACGTGGTTCCATTAACGTGACGTACATCCACGGTGGTAGGGACTCTCCCTCTACCAAGACTATCCACTATACTTGTGAATACAGGTTACAATGGATGTCTTTAATTCTCTGCTCCTTTCATTATTGCAATTACTAAGCAAGTACAATACAAAGAGTGTCACTTACTGTGTCTACCCTTCTTCTAACTTGTCTTGCCTCTGTTGAATTGAAAGGCTGCTCCACTGCTGCTTAGAAGTTCACCGCAACAGTCTCTAACCTCTCTTAAAGAAATTTGGAAATACATTGAGTTCAATGCTTCACCAAATTCCTTCTCTACGTTGTCTCACACAATTCCTGCTTTCACCGTCTTATGGTCTCACCCGTCTCTTTGTCTCATGATCTCACTATCTCACGGCTCGCCTGTCCGTCTCTCTCTCTCTCTTGCTGTCCAGCTGAATTTCTCTCTCTTACCACCGAATTTCTCTCTCTTACTGCTGGATTTCTCTCACCTTCTCGTCGACTCCGATTTGGCCGTTCTTGGGTTTCCGCCAATTGTCTATTTTTTTTTTTCGTCTGCTCACTTTTTGGGTCGCTTCCCCTTTCTCTCTCTCTTGACGGTTGTTCTTCGTTTAGCTCTCCTTCGACCGTCTCCTCTTTCTCTCTCTCGACGGTTCTCTCTCTCTTTCGTATCGTTCTACCGTCACCCCTTTCACTAACTGTTTCGATCGTCTCTCTTTTCTACCAATGGTGTAGGGTTGTCGTGTGTCGTGTTGTCTCCTCGCCGACTGTCTAGCTGTTATGTCTATTTCTCTCCTATCTTTGATGACGGCTTTTCTCTCTCTTCCAAGTGTTTTCTCTCTCTTCGTCCGTTGGCTTCGTTTTCTCTCTCATCGTCCAATCGCTGGTGTGTCGTTCCTCACGGGTTTCTCTCTCTTGCCGTCACATGGTTTGCGCCGATTTGCTCAATTTGGCCGTTCTTCATTTTGTTCAATTTTTGACGACACTGTTCAATTTCCAACGATACTGTTCAATTTTCGACGACTGCACTGTTCACTCGACAGCTACTGTTTATGACAACTACTCTTTTCTTTTGTAGGTGGTGTTCTTCTTTGTAGGGTTTGGTGTTTTGCCGTGTATTCAATTGTGTTGGCCTTACCCTAGATTTGTCTTCCAAGATCTTTATATATTCTCTTTCGTGAAACCCTAATAGGGCTTATGCAACGGATTTACGTTCTTGCCCTTACGCAACAAATTTACTGTTTTGCCCTTCCATGTGACTTTTACATTCTTGCCCCTCCATGTGGCTTTTACCTTCTTACCCTTCCATGTGGCTTTACTTTCTTGCGCACTTAAACCTAGTTGACAACAATTACAACCCATAAAAGGCTATGGGAACAACAATCTCCCCCTTTGTAATTATTGGCAACACTCATAACAAAAGTCACTATGCAGCAGTTTCAACTCCTCCTAAATATGCATTCCCCCTTTCTTAATAGCTCCCCCCTGCACTGTTGCTTCTCTCCCCCTTTGCCAACCAATTACAAATCTGAAAAACTCACAAAGTGGAGATGAAGGATTCACTTGAAGTTCAGGCTTGAAGAGGTATTTGCACAGATAGACTTAATCTGTGCTTTTCAAACAGCTCTGTGGACAAAGATTTAACTTGTGAGAGTAAAGCAGTAGCTCTCACAATTCTTCTTCTTATTGTAACTCCTGTTGATGCGTCACCTATGATCTGATTTTCTTGATGAGCACTGGTCCATGTTTTCTTTGGCTTTCTTTCTTGCACAGTCTTTGTTGCAAGAGGATCTTTTTCTTCATCAATCACATACAAGTTTCCAGCTATTCTCTTCCCGGCTGCAACAGTATTGCCTTCTTTACTCTTTACCTGGAAACCTGTTTTTGTGAATATTACCTTATGGTCTTTATTGCATAGTTTGTTGACAGATGCTAGATTATATCTGAGTCCTTCAACGTGCAGAACATCTTTCAGTTTTCCTTTTCCAATATTCACTGACCCCTAACCACTGATATTGAGTGAATCATCATTGCCAAACTTGACTCTGTCTTCTTTTGATTTGTTTAGCTTTGATAATTTACTCTTGTCTCCTATTATGTGTGAAGTGCATCCACTATCAAGGATCTACTGCTTATCCTTGCAATCAACCTTTAGTGCAATTTCAGCTATATTAGCCACCTCCCTTTTTGCTCTATATTCCTTTTTTTGAACTGGCTGGAAGATCCACTGCGAATTGCAGCATCGTATCTTCTCAAGTTAGAGACATATACTGGCCTTCTCCACCAGCAGTTACTTGCCTTATGACCCCAAACTCCACAATAAAGACAATGACCTTGAAACTGCCTCTTCTTGGGTCTGATCATAGCTTGTCTTCTTCTGTTCATCACTTGCTGTGTAGGCAAAGTAGCTGGCTTTTTTGCTTGTGTGACTTTCAT
Organism: Ceriops tagal; assembly: GCA_021533255.1. Taxonomy (NCBI): domain Eukaryota; kingdom Viridiplantae; phylum Streptophyta; class Magnoliopsida; order Malpighiales; family Rhizophoraceae; genus Ceriops; species Ceriops tagal. The sequence continues at coordinate 4,172,131 of CM038607.1, forward strand.
TTTAGTCACCTTCTTCTCCTTCTTCTGTTTAGCCATATCCTTCTGCTGGCTGACTTTCTTTTCTTTCTGAGACGTAACAACTATGGGCTATTGCTTTTTAACCACATACATCATTTTTAGCCCTGGTTTTGGTTTGATAATTGTTTTCTCTTCTTCAGTTATCTTCTCCTGAGTCACAGCCTTCTCTTTCAACTTCTGTGGCAAAGTCTCATTCTTTGTTTCTCTTGTAGAGCTTGTTTCTCCTACCACTTCAAACTTCTGCAAGTTCTCCTCACTCTTTTTGAGTTGTTGCTGAAGTCTCAGCAACTCTATCTCTATTTCTTCAATTATTGAAGTCCTTGAGCCAAGCTCTATAGTAAGGTCTTCACATATTTTGATCTGTTCCTCAAATCTTCTCTTCAAGTTAATATGTTCAGCCCTTATTTCATCCTTTTAACTTTTAGCTTCCTCAGAATTTGCTTTAACTTCTTTTATGAGAGCCTCTAACCTTTTTATGGTTCTACCCCTTCTGATTATCTCCTTTGAAGCTGCTTCCAGCTCAGCTTCAAGATCTGGCTCTTCTTCATCAACCTCCTTTGTTTTCTCACTCTCCCTATGTGTTGCAGTTATTTTCTCGTGCTGCTACTGCTATCCCCATGCGCTGCAGCTGTCTTCTCGCACCACTGCTGGTAACGCTGGTTGATTCCCGGACCTATTGTTGCACGACCTGCTGCTACACTTTCTGCAACTGGCTGCTGATTCCCATACCTGCTGCTGCACGTTCTGATTTTTCGCTTGATTCCCAAGCATGCTTCTGCTGCTAGGAAACCTTCTGAGGTGCTGCTAGTGCTAGTATACCCTCCTAGACATGTAAGGACATACTACTATTGCTAGTATACCCTCCTGGACATGCAGGAACATGCTACTGGTACTAGTATACCCTCCTGGACGTGTTGCTACTGCTAGGAAGTCTCCTAGATGTGCTGTTGCAATTGGGAAGCCTCCTGGACGTGCTGTTGGTGTAGGGAAGCCTTCTGCTGCTGCTTCACCACCTGCTGGCCGCTGCTCCACCTCCTACCAGATTCTGCTCCACCTCCTACCAGCTACTGCTCCACCACCTGCCAGCAGCTACTCCTTCTTTCTTTCTCTCCTTGGCCAGCTGCCTTGCTGCCTCTCCTTGGTGGCTGCTGCACTCTCCTTGGCTGGCTACCTTACCTTCTTTCCTTGGTGGCTATTACTCTCTCCTTGGCCGACTGCCTTGCCTTCTCTCCTTGGTGGCTGCTGCACTCTCTTTGGCTGGCTGCCCCTTGCTCTCTTTCTCTCATTCTTGCCCGGTTGCACCTTGCTTGGTGGTTGCCTCCTTTTTTGCCCTTCACCTCTCTTTTTCCCTAGGTTTACCGCTCACCTCTCTCTTTGGCCGGTTCTCTCAATTTTCTGCAACACACACCCTTCTTGCAAGACGTCTAAGGGTATTTATAAAGCCTTAGGATTAAGGCTACATGATCATCAATGGTCATTATTAATTTCCACATATTGCCCTACAATTAACGGCAAAATTTGATTCCTAAAATTTAGGGTCAATGGTCAACATTGACTTCCTAAAATTAAGGGTCAACAGTCAATGATCAATCTTGAACTCTAAAATTTAGGGTCACAGTCACGGTCAACATTAACTCCTTAACACTAGAGTTGACTTGTCATTACCAGCTTTGCCCAATGACCTCTCTGCATCTCAACAGCATTCATAACATCAAATTAACACATAACTGTGTGAGATGGTGTTGACAACAAATCCAACATTAGCCATCAAAGATGAGCTCAACAATAATTATGAGTATAACTGTTGTTAGTCTGTTTAGGAAGTTTGTTCATATCTTCTAAGGTTGTTGATTTGGGCTATAAATATACTTCATTTCATTGTTAAAGGGAGCAGATCATTAGGTGAAATAAAAAGTGAGAAGTTTCTCCTTTACTTCTTTGAATAACTAAAGAAATTATGAAAAACTAACTCTTATTGTGGTTTTCAACCTAACTTAGCACTCCAAAGTGCATTCCTTTCTAAAGTCTAGTGTTTATATTCTTCTTCCATACCATTGGTTTGGTGGCTTCTTAAAGCCTAGGGTTAAGGTCATGTACATTCTATAAATTTGTTTTCGCTTTCCTCGGATTCTATATATGATTGCATTGTAAGTTTTATTAGCTACATCTAATAGGGTTCACTTATATTTGTAGGCATTATCATTGATCCTTGCAACCATATGGAATGGTCCATCTCCTTTAAGATGCTACTTTGAATGCCTTTAAGCTTGAAACCTCTTCTTGCACATATGCATGCACACCCATTCTTTTGGTTCAAATGACACATTCTTGCACCCTTTGCTTGCTTAGAATATTGCTTAGTTCTTTTCTCAAAGGGTTGTCTCATCCTTTTAATGCAATTACATCACTATTTTAGCCTTATGCTTACTAGCTAGACTACCACACTCATCAAAGGGTAAAGGTAATAAATCTAATGGAGTTAACATATTAAAACCACAAACAATTTCAAATGGTTAATCATAAGTTGTAGAATGAACATTTTATTATAAGCAAACTTTATATGTAATAAACACTCCTCCAAATGCTTCAAGTTCTTTCAAATAATAGTACGCACTAGAATTGATAAAGTTCTATTCACTACCTTAATTTACCTATCCATTTATGGATTACAAGTTGTTAAAAACAAGAGTTTAGTTCCTAACTTACCCCATAATGTCTTCCAAAAGTAGCTTAGGAACTTAGCATCTTGATTTGAAGCTATGTTTCTTGACATGCCATGCAAATGCATAATGTCCTTGAAAAACAAATTTACTACATTGTGTATACATCATTAGTTTTATGGTATGTGATGAAATGTGCAATTTTTTATAACTTTCATGATAATGCATCAACCACCATGTTCTTCTTAACTTGTTTATATTTTATGATATAGGGAAAGGTCTTAATGAATTAAACCCACTTAGGACAAATAATGCATGTTTCATAAGGACCCTTTTAAGTTTCACACTAAGAGGGAGAGGGGCTGAATTAGTGTGAGATGCTTACTTTTTACAAATCTATCCAAATTAAACCTTTATGACCTATTAAAGTCTATGATCCAATTTTATTTTTCTTTTTTATGTGAAAATGGTTGTATAAATATCAAGCAAGCACAAGCACCTGAGAACACACAAAATTTTTACATTATTTACCCATAATGTGTGAGCTATATCCATAGTATGATAGTATCACTCCTACATCACACAATCCACTCTTGTAATCAAGGGATATAGTTGATGTAGTGGAAGGATCTCTCCTTAACCACTTACAATGATCTCTCGATCACCCCGAGGGTTTCCCACCCTTTTCTAAGGAAGTATGGAAAAAGATTATAACAAAAGCTCCCTTAAGAAAGATCTCTCCATGTGCATAGGCTATAGTGACAAAAAAACTAATCTTATCCTTTCTTTTTGTTGTTCTCTCCTTACTGCCAATCTATGCCCTCTCTTTGCCAGTCTCTGCTCAAGCTTTCTACCGTTCTCTCCTGCCTCTATTGAGTTTCTCTCTTACTTTTGCTAAGTTTCTCTACTGCCTCTACTGTTCTCCCTCTTTTCTGCTTTGCTCTCTCTTTGTATTTCTGCAACTCTCTCTTTCTATTTTTATAGCTTTCTCTCTTTGTATTTTTGTAGCTCTCTTTTTCTATTTATACAGCTCTCTCTTTCTATTTATGCAACTCTCTCTTTCTATTTTACAACTCTCTCTTTCTATTTCTATCGATCTCTCTTTCTCTTTTGTTGTTGCCTCTTTATTTCTTTTTTGTTGCTACCTATTGTTCTCCATTTTGCCACTGCCTGTTGTTCTCTGCTGCTTTCTCTTATGTTCTCTACCACTTTATCTTTCCTTCTGTTTCGCTCACACCTCTCTTGGCAGCTACATGGGTGTTTATATACCTTAAGTTTAAGGTTGCCCTATTATCAACGGTTAGCATTGATTCCTTGGATTTAGGGTTGTCCTACCATCAATGATCAGCATTCACTTATACCTAGCAAGTGACTTGCAGTGTCACTACTAAACATAATGTTAGAGGCAGCAACAAGTGATTTCTTTATAGCCAAAACACCACCAGCAATATAAATCAACTTGTTGTTTTTGGCAATGCAATGTGGGGCTGGCAGCATCCTAATTCCGGCCCTGCTTTCTCTCCTCATTCTCGTCACATTCCACCAACGCTGTCTTCCTTAACCCTTGAATAAATTAACTACCAACACTTTAAAATGCAGCAAACACATCTCAAAGGCACTCATAACATCCCATTGTTTGTCCTGAGTCTTTTTAATTCTTCTCCCCAACTAATTTGTTTGAATCTCCATTATAAAGATCGACTTGGGTCTTACATTGAAAGGGGGAAGGGGTAAATCAATGTGAGATGCTTATTTTTTACAAATCTATATAGATTAAAACTCTATGACCTATTAAAGTTTATGATCCAATTTTATCTTACTTCTTTATATGAGAACAGTCGTATGGATATCAAGCAAGCACAAGTACCCGAGAACACATAGAATTTTTATGTGGTTCACCTACAATGTGTGAGATACATCCACGGTGTGATAAGATCACACGATCCACTCTTGTTATCAAAGGATATAACTGATGTTGTGGAAGGATCTCTCCTTAACCATTGTGGAAGGATCACTCCTTAACCACTTACAATGATCTCCCAATCACTCCAAGGGTTTCCCACCTTTTTTCAAGAAGTACATAAAAAGGTTATAACAAAAACTTCCCTGAGAAAGATCTCTCCATATGTACAAATTGTTGTTGCAGAAAACTGATTTTCTCATTCCTCATTACCAATCTCAGCTTAAGCTTTCTGTCATTCTCTCCTTCTTCACTACTGGTTGCTATTCAAGCTCTACTAGTCTCTCCTTCTTCACAGCTAGTTTCACAACTTTCTTTTTGTTGTGCTCCCTACTCTCTCTCTGCCATGTTTTACAACTTTCTCTTTGTCTTTGTTGGTCTCAACTCTCAACCACTCACACTTTCTGCTAGTTTTGAACTCTTAGTCGCTTAAACTTTTTGTCGATTCTGAACTCTCAGCCTCTGTCGATCTCAACTCTCTCCCACTATTGGGTTTCTCTCTACCTTTGTCAGGTTTTTCTTTGTCTCTATTTGGTTTCTCTCCTACCTTTGCAAGGTCTATCTCCTACCTCTACCGGGTTTCTCTCTCCCTGCTTTTGCAGCTCTCTCTACCTGTTTCTACAACTCTCTTTGCATATTTCTATAGCTCTCTCTGCCTATCTTTGTAGCTCTTTCTGCCTATTTTTGTATCTCTTTCTGCTTGTTTCTGCAACTCTTTTTACTGATTCTTTCCTCTACAGGTTCTGCTTTACTTTACCAATTCTCTCCTTTTGTTTCTACTGTTGCTACTGTCTCTCCTCTACAAATTCTCTCCTTTATAAGTTCCTGCCCTTTTTCTTCCTTTTCTGCCACTGTTGTTGTCTCTCCCTTTTTTTGCCACCATTGCTTTTTCTTTTCTGTTGTTAGAGGCTCTTTCTTTTCTGCTGCTAGAGACTTTTTCTTTTTTACTATTGCATATCTTTGCCATTTTCTTTACCGGTTTTCTCTTCCCTTTTTTTTCCTTTTTTGCTGTTACCTAGTATGCTTTTTATCTTTCCCCACTTTTCTCTTAGTAGTTGCTCTCTGTCATTCTCCCACTCTCTGCTGGTTTTCTTTTGCTACAGTTCTCTGTATTATTCTCTACTATTGCAATTCTCTGTATTGTTCTCTACTACCACACTGTTTTTGTTCACTTATCGCTGCTTTCTTTTTATTCACTTGCTGTTGCTCTCTTTTTTCTTTCTCCCGCTGGCTGCTCTTTTTTTTTTTTTCTATTTTTCAATCATAGCTCTCTTGGCTGTTTGTCTCCAACTACTATTCTCTTTACCTCTCACATTCTCTACACTTTTTCTATCTCTCTTTGTTATGCCTTATTTCTCTTTTGGTAGTTACATAGGTATCTATAAGCCTTGAGCTTTGGATTACTGATGAGGACCTTCTTAGGTCTCACATTGAGAGGGGGAAGGGGTGAATCGGTGTGAGATGCTTACTTTTTATAAATCTATCCCGATTATGCTTCTCCCTAGTAGGGATCATGATAATTTCTAATAATCTAGGTGGTCAAAGAAACCTCATTGATAGGTCACATGTGTTTATGAGAGTAAGGCTCACTCTTTATGTGATCATTATTGAACGGAGAAGCATAAGAGGAAGCATAAAGCCCTTGAGCCTTTTATCAAGAAGTTTAGGAAGGCCTTCAAAGGAAGGTCTATTGCTATCTTGAGTTTTAAGCTAAAAGCTCTACAAGTTGCTCTCTTAGGATGTTCAACCTCCTCATTCCCCTTAAAAAAGGATGAGGGTGTTTATGAGGGATCTTTTACAAGTCATCCTTCCTCATGTGAAGATAAGGTCACTCCTTTACTCCACGACTAATTCATAAAGGAGGTTTCTAAGGATGTTTTGACCTTTAAGTTTGTAGAAATGTCAAACTAGCTTTTGATATGGCCTAGACTCTTACTGCTATAATTCATATTCTTTGTTTATGAACCTCTTTAGCCTTTTTCTAACTGACACGATGATAAATAAAGTTCTTTTTTCCACCATTCACCTTATCAATATGATGTTAAATAAGCATGATACAAATAAAGTTTATGTTATGATTGTCTACATTTTATTGCTTGCATCACTAAGTTCAAGCAAGGAAATAGCAACCTTTTATGTAAGGTTGCTAAGCTCACAAGTTAACTTAAACAAACTCCACCATTCCAATAAAAGTTTAAAAGAGCTCATGATAAGTTATATGAAGTTGCTAAAGAAGTAGTTAGGTAAAAAGATGAGAATTTCGAGCTAGCTAAGAAGTTTGAATGGCTAACTAGTGAGATTAAGCAACTTTAGCTCAATAATGTTAACCTTCAAAGGCTACGCATTGTAATTCTTTAGGCTTCACTATTGAGGTGTTCAAGGATCTTAAAGCAAAGAACATTGAGCTTAAAGCCAAGTTGAGATCTACTCTAAAGGATCTAAAGAGCAACTTTATTGCTTTAAGAGTGGGAATTGAAGGATATGTTTCTTTGATTATTTTAGAGTGGGTGAATGGTCAAGTCTTAGATTAAAACAATTAACTAGCTACGAGAGAAGACAAAAGGGTTCATGGACAAGGCTCCAAAGTGGGATTATAGTTAAGGTTATGCTTAAACTAAGAAAAGGATTGCTAAGATTTCTTTGACCTTTGACTTAACTCCTTAAGATTTCTCTATAAAGAAGTGGTAACCAAACTTTTAAGTATTTCTCTCTTTAGGATTGTATATTAAGTTGTTTTCTTTCTTATTCCACACCCATCATTTGTAACGGGTATGATTATTCTTCATATCAATAAAGTACTCCATGTTTGCATATTTATCATATTTTATCTTTTTTAATAATCCTTATTGATACACAATTGTGAGCTCTTGTGACCTACTAGTTCTAATTCATTTGTGAGAAATTCATTTGTGTGTATATTGTCATCAATTTTCTCACAAATAAGCCTATTATAAGTTATTTCTTTAGGTTTTTTTAAAGCTTTAGAGGTGTGGACTTCTTAAGCTTAGTCCAAATTAAGCCTATATTTTTCTTCACACCTTTTGAAAGTTATATAATAGGATGTAATGTTCTTTTATTTAAATGAGTTTCACTTAAAAGGATTTAGTGAATCTTGGTGCTAAGACTTTGTTCTAATAAGAACATGATTGCGACTTTGAAGGGTGTGATATGTGATATATAAGCAATTGGCTACAATACAAGGGAGAGATTGTTAGTATATGTCCTAGTAGTCAATTTATTAGTTACTATTATAAATATATATTTGATATTTCATGCATATAATATATCAATTAAAGATATTATCTATCTTTAGTATTGTTTATATTATAATCATGATAAACTGTAAAGACAATGTTTATAAAATAAATATACTTTGCAAAATAATTATGATATACCTATTATATCAAGTATTATTCATAAATATTATTGGTTGATGCACCATCAAAATATGTTGCAAGATTAACAAATATTATGTTTCTTTCTTATGAAGAAAGAAATCAATTTCCTAAACTAAAATATAGACATACTTTAAAAATAAAAGATATGAGTGCTTCTTAATTGAACAAGTTTATTAAATTGACCTACTATGAAAAATTCCTAAATGGAACATTACTTGTATGTTTTAGAAATTTCTCATATGATCATCATGTAAGTGATCCTTAAACTTAAGATTACCAAGGTATCACATATACAAATTGGTATCCTTTGATTTCACTTCTAGGTCATTTGAATCAAAGATCACTTGTAGGAGTAAAGTTAGGCATATCATGAACTATATGGAGATAGTTAAGTGATTAATAAAGTAATTTAATTGTGAAGTGATCATGGACAAATATTCTATTTGTTTTCAATAAGTATTGATTTAAGAAGTTGTTGTATAAGGTGAAAAGATAATTCATAAAGAGTTATGATCTTATTCATGAAATAAATGACTATATGAATATTTGAAACTAATAGAATTGGACAATATGGAGTAGATACTAATTCAATACTTTATATGGAGTTAAGAAGTGAGTTGTCTTAAATTTTAAAAGAATATAAATCAATGTGTCTTTTTAATCTCAGTTGCATAAGTTAGGTAAGAATACAAAGAAATGTTTAAAATGAAATTTTGTGTTTTTTTATTACATAAATTTTATGGAGATGATAATACAAATTATTCTCAAAATAGGAAGAATATAAAGAATTATGCCATGTAGCATACCAAAGTTACAAAATTAAATAGATGATATAGATTCTTAGAAGTTATCATCTTTATTCATCCTTTTACCAAAACAAATGATTGATCTTACATCCATTATCTATTGTTAATGTACAACATAATTATGAAACATCACAACTTTCCAATTTACTAACTTGTATGCACATCAAAGACCACTAATTAAGGTACAATGGCATATCACATGTTAAGAAGTATAAAATCCCACATCATTAAAAAATAATAACTTGACATGGCTTATAATGTCTACAAACTTCTTCACTTATGAGCTTAAGCTATAAAGCAAATATAAGGTTTGAAAGTGTAATTTGACATGGTATCAAAATTTAGTTTATCTCTCTTACTCACACTCGTTATTCAATAGCTTGACCTTTTCCATTTCTTTAGTCTTATCAATTAGCTCGATGCTAATGAAGCCTAGTACCAGGATTTAACTCCTTTAAGTCCAACTTTATTATACCATGTGCTAATTGGGCTAAGCATAAGTCAAGAGAGCATGTTAAGAAATATGAAATCTCACATCACTAAAAAATAATAACTTGATATAGCTTATATAGTTTATAAACTTCCTCATCTACAATTTTAAGCTTTTAGATAGATTTGATATTTCATTCAATTATTTAACAACATCAAAAGATGTCTTTGTTCCTTGTGTAACCATTTCATTGCTCATGTAATTATTTTAATGCATACATTACATTGGTAACAAGTTGCTTAAAGAATGAAGTATAATAACAATAATATAGGATGCAAAGCATTTCACATAAAACCTGAGATTTAATTTCCTAGAATTTATTAACAATAACAAGGCAAATCTTATCTTTAAAATGTACTATTTCAACACTTGAAGAAACATGATTCCCAAAATGCAAGTAATTTTTTGTCTATGTTTTAAAAAAACTCTCCTTAATTAGGCGTAATAACTATATAGTTGAGATTGCTTCTTTTCCTCTATGCATTTCTTCAAATAGAAATTTTTCACTTTGTTAAGAATTTAAAATATTTTATTAAATAAACTAGTCATTTTATTTTATTCAACTCTTTTTTGAAAAATTAAGTCTTTATCAATATCTAGAAAAGTTTATATGGTGCACTTTAAATTTATGATATATTTGTGCTTTTTATATCACTATCCTAAAAATTACAAAAAATGTGCTAAAATATATGTATGGTGTTAAAAAAAAAACCTTTTACTAAGTCATCATTAATAAAACTAGGTTGTAATAATAAAAGTGTTATTGTAAATGGTTAAAATGGACCAAAAATACTCTTATCCCTCTCCTTTCATCTTAATTTTAACAAGATGATTTGATAATACTGGTACATCTAGGATTACAACATTGATTCTTTAACTAATATGGATGGTAAGAACCTTATGAATTTATCAACTTAGAATGAGGCAAGAAATAATTTGCATAAGTGACAGTTAAGGCTAGGAGCAAGATGATCCTAAGAATTAACTCAAAAAAGATGTAAAAAATAGCTAGTGGGACACGACTTGCACAAAAAAAAGACATATAGATGATGTTTTTATCAAGTTATTGGAGCAAGTAGCCCTTAAGTTAAACTTTGAAGTAAAAGAAGAAACATAACTAGAAAGATAGTGTTTGCACATGCAAGGTGAAGAAACAAGATTCCTACAAGTTATTAGTTATGTCATTAGTCACTGAATTCTCTTCTTCACTCTTTTTACCACCCCCTCTTGTTTAAAATTTCAGATATTGCATGCCAAATTATGAATAATACTTCATTTTTGTTACAAATAAAAATTTTTCTCTTAATATCCTTATGTAGCTAGGCTAAACATACTTTATTAACCGAAGTGTGCCCATTAGCAACTAGCAATAAATGCAACATAACACAAAATGCATTTCTTTGTTTGAAGCTTATAGGGATAAGGAGCATTTTTTAAAATTTTGTGGTAATGGTTTTCACTCAGTGTCAACAAGTAAAAAATGACCAATGGGAAATTCAACGTTAAAAAGTGAAAGCCTAATATCCTTGAGTGGAGTTAGAGGTAAAATAAATATCGTATGCACTTAATTAAGTGTCTCATTTTTTAGAGAGAAAAATGAGAAGCAAATGAAAGGAAACTATGACATATTACATGATAAGGATATTGTACATCAACCTAAGATAAATGAAAACACATGAAAATAGTTATCAATAATGAATTGAGAGCTAAAAAATACAAAGTAAAATGAGAGTTGCTATAGTGAATGGGAAGTTTTAGGGCTATAAACCTATAAAGATAGCTCTTAACATTGAATTAAGGGTCAAAAATACAAAGTAACATCAAAATGCATTACAATAAACTTAAAGCATTGAGACTACCATAAGTCATACAAAAATAGCTCTTAACTATAAATTGTATCTAAAAAATACAAAGTAAAATTTAAAGGTATCACAAAGGTAAGAGACTCCTAGACAAAGATATGACATTGAAAAGGATGAAATATAAGCTTAGAGAGACATTTAAATGATAACATTACTTGCAAAAGCACTAGAAAAAATGAAGATAAGTGCAGATTAAAAAAAAAAAA